>JAMLFT010000438.1:0-42878 GCA_026544285.1 Pachyrhizus erosus
AACAAAAAAATTATAAATAACTACTTTATTAAACTTCTTAATGATGTGATAAATCAATGAACGGTTAATAATATTATTATTTCATAATTTAATGTATTTATTTGACAATAAAGATAAAAAAATAAAAAAATATATTTAAAAAATCAAATTTTAAAAAATTCAAATAAATAAAATAAAAACTATTCTATTTTATGAAATAAAAATATGTTTAATCATTTTATTAATTGTTTCTCCCACCTTTACATTATAAATATATGACTTGTTTATATCTATCTGTATCCATTATAAAAGCAAGTGGTTAGTATAGGAAGATGAGCCATATGTTTGTACTACTTAAATGGGGATATCATTGTTATTGATTTTCAATTGGACATTATATTCAATCACTATTATAAGCATGATTAATCTCTTCTACCAAACTTATCCGCAAGAATAAGAGTAAAAGAAACATTGAAACAACGCCAATCCAAAATAGCATTGCAATTTAGCTGAAGTGGTGGTTGTGAGGATCCACTTGTGAAGTAATATTATGATTTGAAAATATAATAACATATATTAATGCTTTTGCTGCTTTTATATATAAACATCAGATTAAGGTAACAACTATGTGGCCTCTCATAAAGTTGTCCAATTATTATAGCGGTGCCAATTGTCATAAATTATGTCAAACAGTGCACTATCATTCATACACTGTTTTGACTCCACAGACCCCAATATACTACCAAAATTTAGAGTAGGTCAACCCAATAGTGGTGGTAGTGTCTAGATGTCCTTATCCTAATATTTTTTGTATGATAATTGATATATCATTAAGCAAAGAAAGGAAACACTTTTTATAGCCTTCACTTTGGCTGAACTCTTTATATAGTATAACTAAAGGAATACATTCTATGAACTTAAGAAAGCTTCTCTAGCTTTGTTTTTCTAAACCACAAGTAATATAATGGGTATTTTCTTTTATTATATATGAGTGAGAGCAAGAAAATAATATACTATTATCACAATACCGAAGTAGATGCTTTCTTAGTTCAATGAACCTTCCCTTTCTAGGACACTGATCAATGAAGCATGTATACGCCCTTGGTTAATAAATTATTTTATTTTTCTTATCAGTAAAAATAAAATAAAAAGCTGTTGAACAGAAGTGGAGAATCCAATACGCATGCACATTGAATTAATTACACAAACCTGTTTGTCTAATAATATTCATTACAAGGGGGAGAGGGATTAAATATTCGTGAGTTATGTTGAATTTAAACACTGATTTCATATAAAATTGAGTAGTGAACAAATTAATAATAAGTTTTGTAATAATAATTTTTAATTAACTAAATAAACTAGATACAACAGCAACAAAGCTTTATCCAATTAAATAAATTAAATAATGTTAAGAAGGTTTAAATATATATTTAATATCTCAAATTTGAGAATTTATCTTTTCTTAATTCTCCAAATTAAAATATGTAATTTTTAGTTTTTTAAATCTATAAAATATTTTTGAAGTCTTTTTTAAAGTAAAAAAATTATCATAAATTATACTTTTAAATCGTTAAAAATTTATTAAAAAGAACTAAAATATATTTTATAAATTTAAAAAATTAAAAAATATAAATTTTAATTCTAAAGAACTCAAATATAAGAAATTAAAAATATATTTAAATTTATTAAAAATACGAGATCGAATTTACACTACTATTGTATAATTAATTTAATTTGTTAAAAAAGCCATGATGCTAATTGGCATAATATAATCCCACGAACAAAAAAGATAACACAATAACAACAACAAAACTAAATAAGTTGACATAATGCGGAGCACAACATAACAAGAAGAAATCATAACGAGTGAATGAACATCTCTAATTCAGCAAAAGTAAATAAGCAATTAAAAGTCATGTGAGGGGCATTTTAAGAAACTTGTTCTGCCATGTTTGTCAAGGAAGAACACATGAGTCAAGTTACATCATGTGTTGACAAAGTAAATTAATTACAACCTAGTAAACTAGTGACGATTATGAAATCAAGCGCATATGGCGCTCCAATCACTAAGTAATTTAGTGTAGAAGGTGCTTAGAATTTGTAATGAAATGACACATTTGATGGTTACAAATATAAGAAACTAAATGGTTCAACATCTTATTTGTATGAGATTGAATCATCCATGACTTCTTTGTTTTAGATTTTTACTTGTTGTCAATGCCAGTGTAAGTTTCTTAAGTGTATATAGGGAGTAAAACTTCCTTCCTTAACTTAACTTATCGACTAACTTAGGGCTTATTTAGTTTGCATTTTAGTATTAGTTCGAACAAGTCATCAAGTTGTGGAATTAAATTAGTTTAAATCAAGGTTACTCTTTTATATGTAATCTCTATTATTGTCCTATTAGTCTAAATATGTTATGAAGTAAGTTGTAGAATTAAATTTGTTAAAAAAATATTAATAAAAAATTTATATTCTCCTTTTAACATTTTTTATGATTGATTGAAATATATTAAAAATTATCAATTTGATAGGTTTCATGTCTCACTTAATGATTGTTTTTTATGATTTAAACATAAATTTCACCAAAATTAATCATTTTTAATAAATTTTAATCAACAAAATATTAAAAATAAAATGTGAGAGACTGTATTACTAATATTATTTTATGAATTCTAATTTAAAATTATTCTTTTAAATGTATTCTTTATCATTGTGAAGTAAAATGTGAACGTCATTTAATTATATATATTTATTAATATTGTAAGTTTTAGTGTCCTATTAACAACTTTTTTTTTATTCAAATGTTATATCTCTCCTCCTAAATTCATGAAATTATTAAATAATAAGTTTTACCAGTTGAATTTCATTAAATAACCATTTTTAAAAATATTAATCAAAATAAATATATTCCAAAATTATTTTACTAACATTGGGTTCGTAACTGAAACTGTCTTCGGCGCTTGAATAAAAGTATATTAATTATGTATCAAAATAATATATGATTTGAATTTTTTATTTAAAAATTTTAAATTATTACTTTTTCTCCATACATTTAGTAGTTTATGGTGGATTTTACATGTAAAATAACTTAAATTATATTTTTAGATAAAAATAAAATCTATACTAAAATCTTTAAATAACTCATAAATACATCAAAGTATTTATATTTATATTTTTATAAATATTATTTATAAATAAAGTTCACAACGAATATAAAATAATTATTTTTGTAGGTATTTATAGATAATGAACACAAATATTTGTACGGGTGTAAACAAGTATTATAATATCTGTTTATGCATATATTTGTTAATTGTTAAAATTAAAAGTAATTTGGTGAGATGTGAAACAAATAATCGTGGAATACAAATAATTGAAAAAATGATGAAGAGTTAATGAAAACTTAGCACGTTTATGTTGTATATATAAAATAGAAAGTTGGTCACACTAACAAATTAAAATACAAGTTTAATGCATAATTATTGAGTTTGAAAGTCATTTAATTTTTGAAGATTAGTCTGAAAATGTATTGAACAATGCTATTTTCTGGTCGTGTTCAATAACGAACTTCAATAAAACAACTGTTAATTATAATCAAGGAACTAAATTTCAAAATTAATTGTTATGTGTGCTTATTATTAAGAATTAATTAATTAGGTGTATTTGCATCTTTTGTCAATTAAACATTTAAACTTAAGATTTTATAATTAAGAATGATATAAGAGTTCACAATATTTTTTTTTTATTTCTGAGAAGTATCCATGAATATATGTGAATATAAAAAAATTATAATAATTTCTAAACGGATGTCTAATGAGTAATTAGATGAATTTTTTCTCAAATGAGACGAGCAACATATAGTTATTATTCGTGTTTGTTTTGACTTGTAACGTCTCAAATTAATTTTTTTTAATAAATAAACTTTATTTTTAATTTTATTTCATTCAAATATAATTTTCATTATTTGAAAGGAACATTCCAAATTTTTTTAAAAAGATTTAATTGACCTCATTGAAATAATTATCATTAAAAAAATAGTTTTCAAGAAGACTTCAATGTCAACAAAAATTGCTTACACAAGTTCATCACAAAACTTTCATTAATTAATTAAGAATTGCACAAATTTTCGTTTTCATAAGTGTGTTCAAGGCAATATAAACTCGAGTAGAAAATTTTAAATAAATATAATACAATGCAAAGAAAGAGTAGAATACATATAAAAAAACTATCGATCAGACAAAATTTTAGTAAAACATTAGTACATTCATTAGTAAAATTGTCACCAGAAATAGTCATAATTAAGGAGTGTCAATATACAAATTAAGGATTCAAAAAGAATGTATTTTAAAAAAAAAATAGATTTACAATGTTCATATACAAAACAATGACCTAATCTGCTTATAAATAGTATCTTAGTCAAAACAATAAAGGTAAAACCTATCATATATACCTTGTGAGTTGTACATCATTGCCTCCATCTACACCAATCTCTTTGATGGATCTTCCTCTTTCGAAGTCTCTTCCATCAGCTCTAGATTAGCAGCCTCTACGAGACTTAATAGAAAAAGATGAGGATGACTGAGCTAAACTCCAATCGATAGTACTCCAAAACACAAGAAGCTCACACGTAGTAAGCAGATCAAAAGTAGGCAAGGTCAACTCTAGGATCACATTGATCAAAGAGGGGGCCTTAACACTAAGCCTATCTATGCTTGCCAATATCGCTGGATTAGGGGGAGTGGAGTCAGATGAAGCTGGAGAGGGAATATGCACACGTGTGTAACCTAGAGCCAGTGTCTGTGTTAAGATCATATGGAGATCAACATGGATTGGCCTCTCATGTGGATTGACCTTTGGTGGTAGAAAGGTGAACCACACTGAGCCTATGAAAGTGTCCTCCTCAAAGAGTGGGTCGTGGATCCACTGCCCCTCGATAGGTTAAATCGCTAAGCGAAAGATCAATCAATAGAATTTCGCTATCAAGATCTAAAAAAAATAGGATGTAAGAAGTGAGTCTTCCATCCAATTTAATCTATACAAACACATAGACAAAATGCGTTCACTTATCTTCATATCCCACTACTGTGTCTTATTTACTCCACTACAAACAGATTTTGGGTCCACTATGCCTTTTGACCTTCCAAGTCATAGAGGTCTTACATAGCATATACTCATCATCATTTGTTGGTTTCGGGTGATGATTGAGAGTACATATCATGTCTGATACTCGGATCAAGATACTCTCAACCAAACATGGTAATATTTTGTATTTATCGGGGATGCCAAGCTAGTTACATGAGTCCCTTCACCCTTAGAGATTTCACAACTTGGTACCTCACGCAACCTCTTAGAACTCTCTAAGCTTGCGGACATTTCTCATGTATCATATTGTAGTCAACCCATGCAATCTCTAATCTTAGTTTTCTCACAAGCAACTTTATCGTAACATGCGTCAACCACCTTTATCTCCATCGCGACCTAGTCTTAGTCAAAACATTGGTACTAACATGATGACTTTTCATTGGGAAGAAACTTGCCTTTGTCAATTATCATATCAACAGAGTAATCATGTCATCAACACATCATTACAACATCAGACTCTCAGACATTCAACAACCACCACTGATTCGATGTCATTTCTTAGGTCCTACGACCACAAGCACCTTAGCCTCATAATTCATTGACTTTTATGAGACTTGTCGCCCACCAATCACTGCATTCATATCGGCTCGTTCATCCATCATGTTGACAACGTCCATGATTTCATCACAATACTTGTCTCTGTTTTCATGGATGACCAATCAATATCTTGTCTATCAAAACACAACGATCTCTCCTCCGTAATAGTTAGTTTAGTCATTTAACGACACTAGGAAGTGGTCCCTCTTAATTAATTTTTATATCTCCTATTAATTATCTAATTCAAATTTTTGTACAAGAATTCATCGAGTATTTAGTTTTAAGGTTCTCTCCTCACGACTCCTCTATTTCTGCGAGGTTTAATTCATCAAGCCTCAGAAATATAAATTCATTGAGTTCACTTACTCATTGCATTTTTAATTACGTTGAAAATTACTTCTGATAATAATTTTGTGGAAACTCACTCAAAATTTTATAGTAAAACCCCTTATACCTAAGGAGACTTGAAAATAAGCATCATTTTATCTTTTATGTTAAGATTTAGCAATATTTTACAAAATTTTTAAAAGATGAAGTTATGCATTCTTCCTACATTGCATAATTTCTATAAATTCATTTATTCTTGTCCATTGTAAATTTGATTTTGATTAAAATTTTTCATATAGTCAATTACTTGAATTTTATAACCAAAAATCATATTTTTTTGTAAAAAAATCATTTCCAATTAATGCAGTTAAAATTTTAAGTTTTCTATTTCTAAAAAATGTTTGATTTTTCTTAAAGATGTTTGTTTTTTTCTTATTTTAAACCCAATTTGAGTAAAAAAATTTCTCACATTCTTATTATAATTTAATTTTCTACCCAAATAACCAAAATTTTCATTAAAATTAGTTTTAGATTAATACAGTTAAATTTTTCAAATTCCATATTCTCAAAAAGAGTTTGGTTTGCCTAAAAAATGTTTGTTCTTCCTTATTTTAAATCCAAATTGGGTGAAACTTTTTCTCACATTCTTATAATTTAATTTTGTAATAAAATAACCAAATTTCTCATTCAAATTCACTTTGGATTAATATAGTTAAAATTTTCAACATCCAACTTCTAAAAAACGTTTAGTTTTCTTAAAAACATTAGTTTATCATTTTAAATCCGAATTAAGTTAAATATTTTCTCAAATTATTATAATGTAGTTTTCTAACTAAATAATCAAATTTCATGTTCAGATTCATTTCCAATTAATATAGTTTGAAAATTTTCTTCTCAACTTGATTAGATTCAAAATAAAGAGTTTTTCATACTTTTAAAACATCCAAACTTCTTTTCTTTTATTCCTATTTGTATTCCCTAAACTCTAAATGTCCCTTGATGTTAAAATATTATTTTTCTCCTATAAAACTCAGTTACAACATTTAATTACAAAAATATAGGTTGATGTAACAGAAATTCCATTTTTACATAACATTCTTCCAAAAATATATTTAGAACTTTTTATTCCTTACTCCAAAATTCATGAAATTTTGCCCAGCCATGCCTCATATATTATAGGTCTCTTTTCAAGCATTTATGGTCCAGTTTAGGTAATTTCTAGTTCTAGATAAATTTTAGAAATCTTGGTTGCCTCACAAAATTTTTCCAGCAAGCATCACAAAGTTTGTTATCCAAAAATGGTTCTAATAATTTCATTGTATTTTCCACTAGTTTCAGTTGTCTTAAGGCCTTAAAAATATAGTTTATCATCCCTCATTTGAGTTCAAAAATTTGTCCAACATTCAACACTAAATAAGACGCATTTATACGTCAAATATTCCTCTATTTTTTTGCCTTAAATGCAAAGGAGGTTTCATCCACTAATAAATGCAAATAAATCACATTTAAAAACACAAAATAATCATTTTCCAGCCGCACATTTATCACAAATTATTTGAACATGTTTTCCATATAAATATAAGCATTTAAAACTCAATAAAACTGCATATATGACCAATAGCAATTAGCAACAACACATTATTCCAGCTACAATAAAAATTAATTTTAAAGCATCTAAACATTAGCATTCAAGGAGTTAGTTTAAAGGTCTTTTTCCTTTCATAAAACAATAAGAAAAATGGCTAGAAAGGGTTA
Organism: Pachyrhizus erosus; assembly: GCA_026544285.1. Taxonomy (NCBI): domain Eukaryota; kingdom Viridiplantae; phylum Streptophyta; class Magnoliopsida; order Fabales; family Fabaceae; genus Pachyrhizus; species Pachyrhizus erosus. Next base: position 7,744 of record JAMLFT010000438.1, read on the forward strand.
GAAAGACTCCTCCTTACCTAGGTGAAGTTCCACTATTTTTCTATTACAAAACTTGATGAAAGTGGCGTCCCAAAACTAGTAACCAACAGTTGTGTTTCTCCTTCTAGGAACTGCAACAAGAGCTACAGAGGCTCGGGAGTCTTGAAGCACTTAAAAGGAGAGGTAGGAAAGTGTGTTTGACGGTTTAGAAGTAAGTATGAATACCAAAATGCAATAGAAAAATTTTATTGCACAATGGAGAAAGTTGGCGATGCAAATGAGGGCTAAGGGGGGCCAATTGATAGTGTGGGTCCTTTTATAGGACCCACATGAGGTCTAGGATGCCCTAATTGTGTTGATTAAGACCCTTTATTAGCCCCTAAACCAGTCAGCCACCTTAAGCAAATTACTTAGCTTGATTCTAATCTAATTAGGCTTTTAAAGAACTTAATCTTTGGCTTAGTTTAAGTTAACACAAGTTAAGTTAATCTAATGTTTTTACCATCAAGTATTTACGAAAATGCCATTAATGAGTTTACTAGAGTCAACATCAATATTTTCCATTTATTTTTTAGAATTTTAAATTTTTTTTCTCTTTTTCTCTCTTTTATTTTTTCTATCATTTTTTAGGCTTATTCATCACCAATTCACTTAAAATATTAATTTCTTTGACAACATTTTCTTTATTTCAATTTTGGTTAGTTATTATTTCTCTATCAATAGAAATATTAATTATTTTGTTATTAAATTTCCTATTCTTTAAAATTTAAGATGTTACATGACTCATTATCATCTCTATGTAGAACTTTTCTATTTTGTATTAGAAAGACATAAACAAGGTTAATGAAGTTTTAAAAGATGATCAAATTATGAGAATTTTCAAAACAATTTTTTTGTGTTAAACATGCACGCTTGCACCCAACTAAATTTCAATACAAGTGATCAATAAAAGGGTCCAATGAGTTAAACAAAAATAGTTTATTTGAAGGTATTTCTATATGAGGTCAATCTCAATGGTTATGAGCTCGAAACACCTTCTTGGAAGTGTCACATTGTCCATCTTTCATTAAACTTTCAATCACTAAATTCATGTTAAGAAGGTTCAAAATATTGGAGAAATGTTATCTAAAATCCATATAGATTTTACAACTTTCAAGATCTTAGAGAAGTTTAGTGGTATCTAGCAAAAGAACAAAAAAGAAAAGGAATAAATTGTTTTGCAATGGAAATAAAACAACATAATACTAATGAAACGGGTTTGAACTTGGATTGTCACCAATTCATGTTGTGAAATCAAACAAACATGAAGGCAAATCCAACAGAGTTTGGTATAAATAAAATAAACAAACTCTATATTATAAAGATGAAATGAAATCAGAATTTGAAGAAGTTTATAGAGATGAAAGAGAAGGACAAATTTACAATGAACCTCCAAGAGAGAGCTTTTACATAGAGAGAGAAGCAATGGAGTAAGGGTTACAACTCACTCAACTTGAGAAGGGGTGAGCAGAGCAAGAGCACGCAAAGATCGCAACTCACAAGATAACTTATGTGTCTACAAGGGAATTTCAAATTCTACTAATTAGGTTCATTAAAGTACCTCATAATATGAAAACTTTAATTGCTTTCCAAATTCTCAATCCAAATGACTTATTTTATGATGGAGTATTTTAAATTCTTCAAAAAAATTATTTACTTTTTTAAATTACCCCATCCAAACACATTAAAGAGGTCAATTTAATTATATACATTGTAGACATGTTGGAACATACTCCAAGTTAAGACATCTAAATCTAACCTTATCTAGTTAAGAACAAACAAATCAAATAAAAAACAAAGAAAATGAATATCAAATAAACACTAAATGAGTTAAACTATATTATGCACAACATAAATGTGAGAAACCAAATATCGATTTAACAACTATTATATATCATAAGTTCATAACAACATTGTCAATGTTCCAAAACAATGAGTTGCAATACATATAGACGCAAATTGAAAATGTAATTGTTCAGGAATAATTAATACCTACTTATAAGCTTAACAATTATCATTTATATAAAAGTCTACAAGTTGTAGAGCTTCTTGGGCACATGGCCAATTCTTGTAGCATTTCAGGGCTGTCTTGTAGATTTGTATTGTCGATTGTCATGGTCTGTAAAGCTCTAGAATTTTGCATTATATATTTTGCAAATTGTAGCTCACACTTCTTGCCTTGACAATTCATAATAGTGCATTTTCTAAGTTGCGAAGAAATGCATTCAGGAGCAAATTGTGGACAAGTCCATGTCTTAGGAGTTAGCGATAACAAAGGAAAAACAATCACAAAACTTTGAAGCTTTGGACAATTCTTGAGCATTTCAAACACCAAATGCCAGTGAATATCAATCCCAAAGTTAATCTCCAAATGAATCAAATTGTGAAACACTGGAAAGCATTCTTCATCGAACTACAAGAGTTGAAAATACAAAACATGAAAATATTGCTAACATTTTCTAAAAGAAAAATGCTAATAACACACTTTTTTAATACTCATTTTCTGAAACATTCTTCTATTAAGTGAAATACATGTAAAGCCTACTAATACATGTATCTTATGCCTTATTTGGTGGATCCCATTCCTATACCAATCAAATCCACATGAAAAAAAGTGTATGTTATATAAGTGGCAATAGATATGTAGGTCTTGAACCATATTTAGTGTATCTTATTCACATATTAATAAGACCCATGTAAAATTCAATCAATGAAAAAATATGGAGAAAAACGAAACAAATATTGCATAATAGAGGATAAGTTATTGTATTGTCTTAACCAATGTGTAATTATAATCTTAATCAACTTCCACATGACATGTAATCAAGTTTTATTATCTTTTTGTCATAAATTGAAATATTCATTTTCATATAGTGTGGAAGATTGTTAGGAACAAAGGTGAACCTAGACCATATAACATACAATATTTCTAAAATAAAAGGTATTTCTTTATCTAAATAAGAAAATAATTTAACAAACTAAATAATTTTTTTTCTTTTCCATTCGTACCTCAAGGGAGAATCTCAAATACTCCACATTACACACCACCTTTAGAGGAATCTCGAACCGACAATTAACTTTGATGTCTGCCCTCACCAACTTAGGCATGCTTTGAAACTCTACAACATTTGAGATGTAATTGAAGAACATATAATTCACTTGCAAATCCTCCAAAACAGGACACCCACAAAGAATCTCTGCAATGTATCGTGTCTCCAACATACTAAAGTAATTCAAATGTAATGTTTTAAGTGCAGGCAAGTGAACCAACCCAATATCCTTCACCCTCAATCGACATAACTTGAGAACAACGAGTGTTTCACATCTCAAAACGGTGCTCGGCAACTCAAACGCATGGGGAATCTCGATATGAAGGTGTTGAAGACCACGCTGAACAATGGTGTTTACCCATATCTTAAAATGGGGATAAGGGAAGTTGTCGACTCCGCGTATGTAAAAGTTGAGGCAGAATCGTGCTAGCGTAATTGGTTGTTGCACACTACGCGAAAGAAGGGCGGCATAGGCAAAATTAAAGAATGAGGAGTAGGATCTGCCACTTCGGATAAAAGTATTGCTGTCGAGGTCAAGGATAGGGACAAAGAGCCATAGTCGTTGCCACCGCTTAGAGAGAAGGCTTGTAGAAATGGCATCCCAAGTTGATAAAAAAGAGAGAATGAAACACAGGATTTCATCTGGTAAGGCGCTAATCCTATCCTGCGTTTCCATTACGCTATTCTTTAGAGGAAGGCACACGGTGATAGTGAGAAAGGTAGAATAGAATTTGTTGTTCCCAAATTGATTTTTTTTCATAGATATATACATCGAGGGATTCAATCTTTCCTAATAAATGAAATATAGTCTCATTAAATTCATAGACAACATAATATTAAATTTCAATTAATAAGGTTGAATTTAATATTATATTGTAATCGATCTCATTAAATGATGGGCTTTTATGGTCAAAAATTTATAAATAAATAGTACTTTTAAGTTTGTGTATTGTGAAAGAAAAAATTATATATTTAATTTAGAACAAGTTACATTCCACTCTTCTAAGAGATACATGTAATATATTACTTTACTTTCTTATATTAATATAAATTTTTTAGTCCATTTAACTTAACACTATTATAATAAATGTTATTTTTTTGGTCCTCTATTTATTTACAAAAATCAATTTGGTCCTTATCTTTTAGAATAAATTTTTTAGTCCATTTAACTTAACACTATTAGAATAAATGTTAAATTATTTTTTTGGTCCTCTATTTATTTACAAAAATCAATTTGGTCCCTATCTTTTTAAGACATCAATTTGGTACTTCAATTTTCAAAATTGATGCAATGTTATTCATTTCGTCAAATTTGAACTTGATACCATTAATGTTTACAAGTAGTGATAGTTTTTAATTATCACTAATTAATGATGACTTTAATCTTCAAAATTTGAATATTAATTTATTAAATTGTAAAAATTAGATTAAATTACTTTTTCAATCACTATACATATATACAAAATTCAATTTGGTCCCTTTATTTTTAAAATATTTAATTTGATCCCTTAATTTTCAAAACAATGCAATGTTGCCTTCTTTAACCCAATATGATACTTTTTTAAAAAAATTAAAAAATTAATTTAATAAAAAATTATAGTTTCAAAAATTATTTTTACTAAATTAATAAAGTTTATAGTTTAAAATTTATTTAATTAAAATTTAATATCAAAGTTAAGATATTAGATCTTAATATAATTTCTCCCCCTAAATCCATGGACACATGCATATGACTTGTATGCTTACTTGTAACTAGGGGTGTTCATTTGTTCATGTAACACCCTTTTTAATTTCTCAATTTATTTGAAATTTATAATTCTTAAAATAATTTCTTTTGATTTAAAATGGTACAACGAAATTTTCTTTACTAAGATCTCATAAATAGAGGATTACATTTTTAAAATAACATTAATATTTTTTTTCTAGATATTAAACTTGCATCATATATTAAACATTTCACAATAGAAAGAACAATCCAATTAGCTTAAAAGAAATATTTTTAATTTTCATCCCATACATATAACTACTTAATACAAAACATTTTTTTTTCTTATTTTTATTGACCCACAAAACATACAAGTGGTGTTTGGTCAAAATTTAACTAGTAGACTTCTACATAAAGCTTAATCAAAACATTCAGAGACGTTCTTCTCTTCTAACGATCCTTCCTCTCCTCCTTGACTGTTGGTTTCATTTGGAGTTGAGTTTGCAAGTGAGTTTGTATTTGACGGGGGTTTAGTGTGCTTGGAGGCTGCCAGTACATCAAGTAAAACTCCAACATATCTGGTAGCAAGGTTCGGGTAATAATGATAGGTAGATCTATGTGGGAGAAGTGACCATGAAGTATGACATTAGGGGATAAAAAGAAAAATCACATATAGCCTGTAAATGTGTCATCTTCAATAGGGGATCATGGGTTCATCTCCCTTTCAAAGGTATGATCATTAGATGAACTAAGGGTGAAATTCGTCTGCCATCAGTATATAAAAAGTAGGATTGTAGAAGTCAGCCGTCTATCCTTAAACACACAATTATAGAAATATTTATTTATTACTGCATATTATCATCTCACCGTATCATGCCTACCTATTTTTCTAATCGTAATAGGACCCTTCGTTGCCTCTAATTTTCTAATTCCAAAAGGACCTACATGATGCGTCATAATATTTCCTTATTTTTCATTTTAGGTGGCGCTCAAGAGTACATACCCTATCCGATACATTGAATCAGGATATTTTCAATCGAATCATGGTAATGTTCCGCTTTGTCGAGGATGTCAAGCTAGTTTTGTGAATCCTTTATCTTAGAGTCGTTCACAACTTGACACCTTATCAACCCCCAAGGACTCAACCGAACTTACATACATTCTCCAAGTACCTTCTATAGTCAATCCATGCAATACTTCAATCTTAATTCACATATGTGTATTCTTAATCGACAACTACCTCCAATATTCTTGATAACTGATTTTCTTAGTACTTATTTGAATTTATGAGGTAGTGTTTCCTTAATCAATTTATTTCACATGAAGTGTCCAATCATCATGGTGTAGAGTCAAGTTTTTGTTTGTATTTCTTCCTATATCCGAAATGTTCATATGTAAAGGATCATTTAGTATTACTAAGACTTCTGATTTTCACAAGTCGCATCTCATCTTTTGTCCTAAGGTTATTTGCTCAAGTTTTGTTTTCTAGAGACAGTCGTTTTAAAGTTATATCCCACAATTCCTCTATTGCCAGTAGAGGCAAGCAATCAATCCTAACAACTTAAAATATTAATTATATAATAGACAGTAATAATTAATAGTAAATAAAAATAAAATTAGTTTCTCTCGTCGTAACGATTTCATTCATTTATATTATATAAGTATTTATAATGATGTATTAAAAAAAGAGAAATAATTAGATATAAAAATTTGAGAAAAGTGAATAGAAATTCATTTATTATTATATTGTATATTACTTATTATCTTTTTTTCTCTCTCTACTCTCTTTAATTCTCTTCTCTTCTCTTTCTCTACTCACTCTCTCTTTCCTCTCTTTACTTTCTCTCTCCTCTCTCCTCTCTCCTTACTTTCTCTCTCCTCTCTCCTCTATCTCTCTCTTTCTCCCTTCTCTCTCTATTTTCTCACTCCTCTCTCTCTTTACTTTTTCTCTCCTCTCTCTCTACTTTCTCTCTACCACATACTCTTCTTCTTCCTCACTTTCTTCTTTTCCTCTATTCCAAATTATTCCTTCTTTGCCTAAACCCAATCAACCACAACTCAATCTTTGTTAAGTAAAATTTCAATTCTATTTTCTCAAAATTTATTCAATTTTTTACAAAATCATCGCTAATAATGCAATTTGATCAATTGATTTCATCAATAATCATAATTCCTAATCAAAGTCTTAACAAAAACTGCTTAGTATACGAATAATCGGATTAACGACCATGGCTTGATAAGGGAGAAATCGAAAATTCAAAATTCAACCATTCATTATCTTTTTCACTAATTCAGAAGTTCAATATGGAATTAGTATTTTTAGAAATGGATTAAGAGAGAAAAATTGAAGAACAAAGATTCCTCCTACCTATTTTGAATTTTTTTGACGAGCTGCTTCAAGTTTTCTAGTGAAGGCTCCATTCTTGTGTTTCCTCCTCTATTTCAATTAATTTTGAAAAGGAAAGATAGATAACTTGTTTTTGAATTAGTCTTTGAATTAAAAGAGCAATTAGGTTCACGCTAATGGAGAATTTGCAAATTCTGCTTCTTCATTTTTGCGTTTTCTTTGTATATATAGCATCTCCTAACTCCATTTTTGGTTTATTTAATTCAAAGCATGGGCGCAGGTGGTTGACATAGGCGTAGGTAGCAGGCTACTGGGAAGGCTAGTTACAGGCAAAGGAAGACCAAGGAGGAAAGAGTTGTGTCACCCTTTAATAGCGATTTAAGGTTTTCAATATATACCAAATGTATTTTAAAACATTAAGTTTTCACCAAAAGTAACTTGCCTAAATAGTTAAGATGCCAGAATCATGTGCTAGGCCCCCCCCCCCCCCCCCTCCCTCTTGAGCCTTCCTAACGTGCCATTTATTTTTATTTTCTGATTTTTTAGAAGAATAGCTTAACTACATTTTATTTCCTATATTAAACACAAATAGGCCTAGCGATCTAGTTGCAAAATGAGCGTCCTTCTTTTCCTTCCCTCAAGTGCATAGGGTTCAATCTTGGTATGCCCCCTTTTTCCTTATTCGTTCCTTTTCAATAAATATATTTTTTCACTTTAACACTTGTATACTTGTCCTGTCATTGATTTACACCTAAGGCCTCTAGTCTTAGTGGTGAAGCGCGTTCCTCTTCCCTTCAGGGCCTGGGTTCAAATCTCAATCCCCATTTTTCCATTTTTCAGCTTATATATATATATAATATTTTTAAATTTTTAATTATTCTAAAAATCCTATAAATTCATTTGTATTTTTTCTCTTTTTATTCCTACAATTTTCAATCACTAACACATATATATGTTAAAAAAATTATATTTATCCAAATTAGTTTAATATATATATACATAGATACATACATATATATATATTTTACATATTTTTATTTATTCTAAATATCTAAAAAATTCAATTATATTTTCTCCTCTCATTTTACTTATTTTCTATTTCTCAATGTATTTTTATAAATCTCATAATTATCTTAATTAATTTTAATATGCAACATATCACTAACACTTGTAATTTTTCTATTATATCAACAAGTTATAAACATGTTGATTATGCCACTACGAATAACAACCTAACACTTAGACATCCCTATTTAAACCCTAAACCCAACCTCTAGAGATCATACACCCTAATGATTATGAAGATATAATATGAGACTTCTTTTACGCTCAAGGAAACCTCCCTTAACCCTAAACCCTAAACCCTAAACCCTAAACCCTAAACCCTAAACATCTAATCTTCATTTCAATAATCAAAATATGTTTTCTTAATGATAAAAACTCTATTTTTCATAATCTAAAATATATATTTGATTAAGAAATTATTGATTTTCAAAGTTGCATTAAAAAACAAGTTCTTGGCCTTTAAGACTTGTGGAACTTAAGTCCAACAATCTAGGACTCGAATTTTTGTGACTTAACTTCATGCAAACCTGAATTTTTCGTGGCCAAACTTGAGTCTGGCTTGTACAATTCAAAATATCCCAAATCACATGCGTTATGTACTTAAGTGTATTTTACTTATAATGGTTCATTAGACAATTAATTATCTTAATTCAATTTTAAAGGTGTAGATTTGATTGTGTAGCATAACTTTAATTGATGAGAAGAGAGTTTACAAAGTTACCCAAAATCCTAAACTAATTTATTTAAATGTCTTTTCATGTCTTCATTCCTTTAACTTTTATCTTTGACTTTATGTTAGACAGTAGTTAAATAGTTGACTTTGTCATTATCAAAATAACCTTTCAAGAACCTTCATTTACTTAAATCTTCAATTAGGGAGTTCATAGTTATTCTTATATTTATAATTAATGTATGAATTATTATTATTATTATTATTTCATAATTTAAAAAGACTATTTCTCATCATTGTATGTGTGCATATATATTCTCAAAAGAACCTACTCAAAGACTTTTTAATAATAAATTTACAGTACTTATCATCAAGTGTAAAATCAATTTTTATTTATTTGATTAAATAAACAAGCTTAATCAAATATTTTATATATTAATTAGATAATTCATGTATAATTGAATTCATTTAAAATGTTATACAAGGTTGTTAAGAGCTTACTTAACATTAGTTATGAACTTTTGGACATCAATTACACTTAGGGTTTGAAAAATACACAAAGAAATAGACAATAGTTAAATTATATCTTTAAATATTTTTGCAAAATAAAAAAAATCACAAAGACTAGCAATAACACATAAAATATAGGTTTAAATATGTTTTAGGTTCTTGATAAATTAAAAATTTTATTTTTGATCCCTAAATATTTTCTAACCTTTTTGGTCCTTAATAATTTTTTTTGTTTTGAGTCCCTGAAACACTTTAGATAACACTTTGAATAGTGAAATAAAATAATTTAGATAACACTTTAGGGACTAAAAATAAAATAATAAAATTATTAGGGACTAAAAAGTTAGAAAAAATTATCAAGGACTAAAAACAAATTTTACAAATTTATCATAAACCAAAAACATGTTTAAGTACAAAAGATATCTAGATTTAATCTATAACAACTTGAGAATTATGTCTGGTCCCAAACATAAAGTCAAAAATTTATTCTATATTATTTAAAATTAAACCTAGTTTACTCACTCTTAAGTATTCTTCATATAATATTTCCAAGCTCTCAATCATATTATTTTTTTTAAGTCTTTAAGATCACTCACACCCTAAGGTGTTTGCAAAAATTATAAAAAAGAAACTTTAATGTCATTTTAAAGGTATAAAAAATGAACAATGATAGTTTAAGGTATTATTTTATTGCATAAAGAATGTAGAAACATAAATACTAAGAACATAGAAAAGTAAATGAATGGAAATAATTTTTCACAAATACACAAATGCTTCTCACTTCTTTTTTATTGCCTTTTATTTATTAGACTTCAAGAAATGTTCAAATTCAGAGTACTATAGTCAAAATATTTTTTGATCCTTCATTAAATACATAGAGTCATTGTGTAATAATTGTCTTATTATATTGGTGCTTTATTTGCTAGGCAAGCTAATGTTAAAATATATTGTGTACTTTAGTCATCTTATTTTTTTTCTTTTAATGTAATCACATGAATGCTTTAATTAATACTTCCTTTTGTTTATTTATTTTAGTGTACAAATGAAAATTTCTACCTATACTACCTTCAAAATTGTCTAAAAGTTTATTTTCACAAAGGTAGCATGAACTTTAAGAAAGGTGTTGGCTCACATGATCTTTAATCAACCCTCGTATGATTACATAATGTGAAAACTCATATTATGTTGAATTTTTTGTTAGCATTAATTAAGTAGTGGTGGATCTAAGACCTTAAGTTAAGGAGATAATCTACTTAAAAATAAACATTAATAATAATTATTATGAAATAAAAAGTAATAATAAAGTTTAAATATACAAAATTAGGAAGAAGAAAATATAAATATTTATGATATTTAATACATAATTTTTTAAAAGTGAAAGGGTGTATATGCATCCCTTCATTTGATTCTATGTAGATAGTAATTTTTTAGCACACTTAGTAAATTTCATCTAATTTTTAAATTTGTTATAGAAAAAATTGGATGGTTAAACATCTTTGATCATAATGAGTACATTTGAAGCACAAAATCAATTTTATTATTAACAATTATAATTTATTTTTAATTTTATCAAAATTATAATTGATCTAGAATCATTATTACTATATGTGACTTGTATAAAAAAATTAAGTTTATAATTATATTTTTAATATAAATTATAATTTCATTTTGATACTTGTGATTATTTGTATTAATAAGTAAGGTTACATAAGGTTTGTAAAAAATATATATATTTGTTGGTGAATGTGGTTGCAACAATTATGAAAATGATGGATGTGATAATTAATGATTATAACAACAACAACAATCGTGAGACTGAAGATTAATTATGACAATAATAGTGGTGGTGGAGATGGTAATGATGTAAAAAATAAATACACAAACAAGAATAATAGTTATGCAATATTGAGGTGAGATTAAGAATTATGGTTAAAAGGATAGACTTTGGAATCGAGAAGAGTGTTTTAATTGCATTTAGTTAAATTAAAATTTTGATTCTTATACATAACACAACTTTGACTTTAATTCCTACATGAAAATCATACATTTTGGTTGCTACATAAAAAGAAATATTTACAACTTAGTCTCTATTGTTTGTCAAAGTTATAACAATATTTAATTTTTTTATTTTTATGTAAAGATAAAAATGAAAAAGTATGTCAAATGTAGGGACCAAGAGTTTTATTTATTTTTATATAAGGATCAAAGTCAAATATATTTACTAACAAGGTCTAATACAATTGATAGATAGCTAAATTTTTTAAACATATTGTTAAGAGTTCGATTTCTATGTATATGAAAAAGATTTTGTTGAAAGAGACAAAATCCACTTCAACAATCTCTATGTTTTGAAAGAAGTTAGTCTCTTACTATTAGTTAGGTAATATCATTAGTAAAAATACAAAAATAAAATATATTTGTTGAAGACAAAAACAAGAAGATGTAAAAAAAAACATGAGACTAAAATAAGAAACTATTCTTAGATATAAGGACCAAATCTAATATTATTATAACATTGATGCAAGAATCAATTTGTAAACATTATTTTTAGAGTGAATTATGTTTTTGATTGAGCTAAATTTTTTGAAATTTAGTTTTAATCTCTTTAATTTTTTTTTTCATTTTTCTAATTTAAAATATTACCGCTTTTGGTCTTTAAAATTGTTTAAATAACATTTTATAGAATAAAAAAAAGTGATTTAGATAACATTTGAAGATAAAAAAAAATAGTGTATTTTAAAATTAAAGAATAAAAAGTATATAAGAATCAATGTCGAAAATAAGAATTAAAAAATTATTTTAACTTATGTATGATTCCATAAATTGAATCTTACAATTGTAGTTCTAATTTTTTTAAATGTCATAAATAAAATTTCATTGTTCACTTCTTTAATTTTGTGTATTGAATAGACACTTAAATAAAATTTGTTCTAACTTATTTTCAATTAGAAAAAAAGATCAAACAAAATTTTAAAAAGAGTAACTTCTTTAATGAAAAAATATTAAAAAAGAGCTTTAAAAAATTGTTTAGAGTTTTTAGCCACTATTTTTTCTTTTTCCTTCTTTATTTTAAATGTCAAAATTAAAAACATGTGATGCAAAAAGTAACTTAATTAAAAGTAAAATTTAAGTCTAACAGAATTATAAATTTCCAAATGACTTTAACTTTTAAATTAAAAATGATTATTTTTACTTTAATTATATAATTTTTTACACAACAAAAAAATTAGACCAAATAACACTTTAATTTAATATTAAATTCATGAATCCATCAGTAAATGGTGAAAACTTAATTACATTATTTTCATTATATAAATCACGCTTTCTTTAAATCAAAATTTATCTGACACCTATCTTCTGTTAGGTATGTTATTCAATTTGAATTATTTTTTACACTTCATGGTGAAAATTGTAGCTATTTTTTTTATTCATTTTCCAAACCATTTTAAATGGTCCAAAACTGATCAAAATGGTAAAATTTAAAATCTTGAAGTTGATTTTAATAGGTTATTAATATAATAAGGCTAAAAAATAAGTGAAGTGAGAGTTGACTTTATTTTAAATGACTTATTTTCTAAATTTAAAGTTTGAGTATAACTTACTTTAAGTTAACTAAAATAGGCCTTTATTGAAAGGCCTACACTAACTATTTCAAAAGACTAGTGTAGTCTAATTTAACTTAAAATTTATTTTGTAAGTTATAATAAGGAGTTTTAAGTAAAATGATAAAGTTAGTTTTAAATAGGTTAATAAATTTAATCTTTTAAATAAATTAATAAGTATACACAATCGTAGTATTATAATAAAAATTTAATATAATAATGATATATTCTGTAAAAAAAATTATACTATTTATATTTATTTTAAATATGATATTTAATTTTTTTTTAAATTATATGAATTAAAATTAATTTATTTTACTTAATTATATTTTTATCTTTCAAGTATTATAATGATGTGATTTTAATTTCTAAAGTTTTAATTGTGTTAATTTAATCCTTTTAAATATTATAAATATATAATTTTAATTTCTCAAAATTTATAATTGAGTGATCGAAATTATTTTTTTTTTTTAAAAATTATATGATTGTGATATCTAAAAAATTAAAATCACATAATTACGATATTTGAATGACTAAAATTATATAATTATAATATTTGAAGATCCAATTAAAATATGAAAAATTAAAATTACATAATTACAAAATATGAAAAACTCAATTAATACAGTTAAAATTTAATAGACTAAAAATATATAATTATAATAATTAAAAAAACAAGAATATAAATAAATATTATTTTTCATTAAATAGGTTTTTAACAAACTTTGACTTAAGTATTTAGTAAATAGGTCAATGCTCCCATAAATTGCTTTACTTATTTTATACTTACGTCTAATGTAAAATTTTCAATACTTGATAAAATTTTATCATCACCATAATAACATGAATGGTTGAAAGATAATTTGAAATTTGATTTTAATTATAATATGTATATAGAGTTTAATCTATTAAGTAAATCTGACTGCCTTTAAATATTAGGCATTGTCTCCTCAATGAAAAATACCTTAGATTTATTAAAATAAATTTATTTTCACTGCTTAATTAACAATAATTATTATATTAGGATATTATATTAAAATTTATATTATAGCAGAATTTGAAATGGAAAAAAAATCCTCTGAACAAATTTAGGCAGTGGGGAAAATAACGTAGTTCATTTGGGGGCAAAGGTTTTAACTGTTTGAGGATGATCAAATTTAGTGCAAAAATATGCAGTGTATTCTCAACATACATTCATTCAAAAAGTAAAATTAAAAAAATATGTTTAGTTTTTAATTATAACTGATTGTAAATTAAACTTTTTCTTTAATTTATTTTACAAAGTAACTTTAGAAAATAAAGCTGGTTTAAATTTAAATTTACAGCCTTTATTTAATATAAACCTACACTAATTAACTGCTCAATAGAATGGAAAAATTATGTTATTTTTTAAAATTAATTAATTAATTAATAGGCACAACAAGTGTCAAATGAAAGGTAAAATTGACAGATGAATGGGAAACTTGGGTTTGGCTCCAACTGCAGCCATGAGAGAGAAAGGGAGCAGATTGATTCTCACTTATCTCAATTGACAGTAGGTAATTTGTTTTTTTCTCATAAAATAAAATGACAAATTTCATTTTCTTTTCTTAATTCCACTTTTTATCCCCTTTTTGCTTTAAATTTTCTTTTTCTATTAATTCTAGCAATTTTCACTATTAGAAATCAAGGTTTTTTTTTTTTTTTTGCCAGTTATGACTTTCTTTTACCAATTATAACAGTTTTTATTGCTGTTTAAATTAATATATTATTATCATAAAAGATCAAATTAAAACTTAAAAATTAAAAGAAATGCAAATGACCTAAAAGAGTTATAAATTTATTTTTTTTAAAATAAACTTAAAAATATAATTTATTAACATATTCTTTTAAAAGGAAATAATATATAAACCCATAATTATTACTAACTTCTCACTCATTATTTAAGAAATATATTAATAAATTATCACTTTAATTTTCTTAAAATATACTTAAACATATACTAACGTACTACTAATATAATTCTTTCTAAAAAAATAATGTGCATTAGTAAATTCCAAAAATAAATATCCATTAACTTTTTTTGATTCTGCAAATTTTTTTTATTCCACCATTAACTTAATCCTTAAAAGTATAAAAACACTAAATACTCCTGCGTACTATTCTTTAACCTTATTTTGGTAATTCTAAAAATTAAAAATAAACACTTATAATAATTTTAAAATTAATTCAATATTGATAGTTTCAAAAGCTAACTTACTTCAACATATAATTCAATTGAGAATGAAGGAATAATCGCTGGCAATGGAAAGGAAAAAAAAAAAGAAAAAAAGAAAAAAAGAAAAAAAGAAAAAAAAGAGAGTAATGATAATTGAGAAACAGTGTATAAGAAAGAGGAAAAACAGAAAGAGAAAGAAAGAAGATAGAATAGAAGAGAGAGAAAGGTGTCTCGTGAAGCAGCAGGTGAAAGCTCAAGCAAAAGAAAATAAAAGCTCACCTCTTTGCCTTTCTTTCTCTCTCTCTCTCTCTCTGCATAGTTTTCTACACTTCAAAACACAGCACAACACAACACACCATTTTTCTTTTCCCTCTCTCATTCCTCACTTTCACGAGATCCCCATCACTCCTTTGTGGCATTGCTGCTGCAAATTTAGAGAGAGAGAGAGAGAGAGAGAGAGAGAGAGAGGGAGAAAAAAAAATAAAAAATAAAAAAGATAGAGTTTTTAAGATTTTAAGATTTTAAGATTTAAGAAGATACCGTTGGGTTACTGAGTGAGAGGAGAGGAAGAAGAAAAATGTCACATTTGGGGAAACCCGTGTCCGAGTTAGGGCTCAGCGACCGCTTCCGTGACTCACTGAGTTGCTCCGATGACAACAAACCCGATTTCAGAGAACTGGATTTGGGTTCGCCCGTTTCCACATTGCGGCCACGTCACAACCACACTGCACCCACAACAAGTAGTAGTACGAGTACTAGTAGCGGTTCCACCGGGTCGGGTTCTGGTTCGGGTCGAACCTGTAACAACGCCGTTTCCAAGAGATCCGATTCCGGCGAGTTATCTGGTTCCAGCGAGACTAATAGTCCCACCCGGGTTTCGAAACCGGGTCACCGGAGATCAAATTCGGGTCAGATTCAGAGATCTCCAAATTCTTCCTCCTCCGCCGCTGTGAATTCGCCGCCGCCGAACGTGCTGCCCGCCGGGAACATTTGTCCATCAGGGAGGGTTCTGAAGGCGGCGACGGCAGCGGTGGCGGCGAGCCGGAGCTCTAGGACGGATGTTTTGGGCTCCGGCACGGGGAATTACGGGCACGGGAGCATAATGCGCGGCGGAAAAGGTGGTGGCGGTGATGCGGGGAATGCGAGGATCGCTGGCGAATCGGGGAAGCGCATGGATCCGGAGGAGGTAAAGAGAATGGGGAATGAGGAATATAAAAGAGGGCACTTTGCGGAGGCCTTGTGTTTATACGATCGGGCAATTTCGATGTCGCCGGGCAATGCCGCTTACCGGAGCAATCGTGCGGCGGCGTTGACCGGGTTGGGACGGTTGCCAGAGGCGGTGAGGGCTTGTGAGGAGGCTGTAGGGTTGGATCCTAATTATGGGAGGGCGCATCAGCGCTTGGCAATGTTGTTTCTCAGGTGAATTTAGTGTGTTTAGAAGAGTGTTTGCAAAAGTTGATGTTGATGAAACCAAGGTTTTGAAACCCTGATTTTGGCTTCTATTTCGAGGTTTTTCCAACTGTGGTTCTGGGTCTCTATGCTGCATTTCTCTGCAATGTTAAGGATCTATTTTGACTTTGGTTGAAAACCAATCAAAATTATTGATTTTTTATTTTGATGTGACAAAGTTTAGTTTAGTTGAAAACATGATTTTAAGAAAACGGCTGCGATTTTTGGATTTTGAGATGCTGCATTCGTCAGCAAATTCCTGCAATATGGGAACAGTGATGGAACTGCGACTGCAATTTAAAAACTTGGTTGAAAATGAGTTTGATTGATGTAGGAAAACAAGTTTGGAAACTCTCTTTCTCATGTGAATTTAATAATTGAGTAATGCGAGTTATTTGGAATTAATGAATGTTTCTTAGTTAGTTAGTTACCACAATGTTGGATTAGATGCCTTTTTGTTGTTATGTACTTTGGATTTGTTGTTCTTTACATTGTATGTGGTGTGTTATTGATGTGAAATTTGTCGGGTGAATAATATCTGAAATGTAACAGGTTAGGACAGGTTGAGGTTGCTAGGCAGCACCTTTGTTATCCTGGGCTGCATTCGGATCCTGCTGAGTTGCAGAAGTTGCAAATTGTGGAAAAGCACATTAACAAATGTGGCGATGTACGGAGGATACGAGATTGGAAAAGCGTATTGAGGGAGGTTGATGCTGCTGTTGCTGCTGGAGCAGACTCTTGTGTTCAGGTACTTTTTGATCATATGAGTTGAACTGAACATGTTATTGAGGTGTGAAAAATGTCTGAACTGGTTGGAAATTGAATTTACAGCTCTTTATGTGTAGAGCAGAAGCCCTTCTCAAGCTACACCAAATGGAGGATGCTGAATTGAGTTTATCACGGATTCCCAAAAGCGAGCCACATTCTAGTTCCTCATCACAGGCAAGATTTTTCGGGATGTATTCTGAGGCTTATTGCTACTTCGTTAGGGCTCAGATTGAGATGGCTTTTGGAAGGTGAGTTCAGAAACTGTAAGCTTCATCAGAAATCTAAGCTGGCAAAGGTATCTGTTGCAGTGTGAGAATGGATGATGGATGTGTTGCAGGTTTGAGAATGCAGTTACAGCTGCTGAGAAAGCTAGTCAGATTGACCCCCGAAATATTGAAGTTGCTGTTTTGCTCAACAATGTGAGGATGGTGGCTAGGGCTCGATTACGTGGCAATGATCTTTTTAAATCAGAAAGGTTCACTGAGGCATGCTCGGCATACGGGGAAGGTTTGAGGCTTGACCCTTCAAACTCTGTTCTATATTGCAACAGAGCAGCATGTTGGTTTAAGCTTGGGCAATGGGAAAGATCAATTGAAGACTGCAATCAAGCTTTACGGATCCAACCAAATTACACAAAAGCCATTCTTCGAAGGGCTGCCTCAAATAGCAAGGTAAAGTTGACTTTCATTTTGATACTGTACTATGTCATACTCAAAGGTAAATGGTGTCATCTCTTGTCTTATTATGCAGCTAGAAAGATGGGAAGAAGCAGTGAAAGATTATGAGCTTTTGCGGAGAGAACTACCAGATGACAGTGAAGTTGCCGAAAATCTGTTTCATGCACAAGTAGCATTAAAGAAATCTCGTGGGGAAGAAGTACATAATTTAAAGTTCGGTGGTGAAGTGGAGGACATATCAGGTCTTGAGCAGTTTAGGGCTGCAATATCCTTACCAGGTAATCAAAATGGATAAGGAAAAGCTTCTGCAACTCATTTTACAGATTGGTTATTTTACAAATCCCCTGATACTAACTCTAATGTTACAGGTGTTTCTGTTGTCCATTTTGAAACTGCATCAAACCTGCAATGTAAGCAGATAGCAACGTTCGTGAATACACTATGTAGTCGCCATCCATCTATTAACTTCCTCAAGGTACCTCCCTCCACATTGTGTTTTTGACTTGCCTCCATGACATTTTGATAATTAGAGATAAAACAAAGCATTGTGGCATTCTGATAGTTTTCTTATGCTTTCAATTTTGTGCTTGATCAAAGGTGGATATTCAAGCAAGCCCTGCAATTGCCACTGCTGAGAATGTTAGGGTTGTACCAACTTTCAAGATCTACAAAAATGGCAGTCGAGTGAAGGAAATTATATGTCCTAGTCGTGATATGTTGGAACACTCCATTAGGCATTACAGCTTGTAGAACTCTTGACCTTGTACTGCTTCTGATGTATACTCCATTTCTATCCTGCCACCTGAACATGCCGCAAAACTCCACAGTTCATCCAGTCTTATTATCCCATCACAAATTGGTCTCTTGATACCTGTGACATATTCAGAAACCACATAATAATCTTGTTGGTAGCCAGGGCCAGTGGAACCAGGACATAATCTAGTTCCTTTTGCAGTTGCTATTTATTCATTCATTCCTAATTGCTTTCTGGTTCCATGTTCCTCCAACTTTCCCGTTGTCAATTTTCTTTTCTCTTCTCCTTTTTCGGTTCATGTAGACCAGCTGTTCTTGTATCCCCAGTTTCCTTATGGGTGAAGAAGAAAAGGGAGATTTTTTATGTCTGTACAATTGATTAAATTGTCAAGTTATATTTACCTTTAAGATAGATAGACAAGAGGGAGAGGTGGTTACTCTGCTGCTAGAGGAGGATGCTGTACATGTATATATGTGTTGATTACATACCAAACACTGGAAGCCTTAGAGGGAAGATAGGATGAGTGGTGGGTACCTAATGGGTTGGTGAAATGAGGATGAATATGTTGTTATTGTTATTATTTTTCTGTCTTAGCCATTAATCAATAAAATTTCCCATTTTTTCTTTTGTTCCCATATTGTCATAAAGCCTTTCTGTTCTCTACATACTCTGAATTTATTAGGTCTTGTTTGAATAAACTTTTCATAAACACTTACAGAAAATTAAGATAAATAGGTAAAAATGTATTGAGTTTTTTATAAGTTAAAGCACGTCTAGTTTTTGGAGAAGTTAAATGAAATAAAAAATTCTGTAGAAGTTAAAGTGTATTAATTGATTTTAGTTTTGTAAAAACTTCAAGTTATATTATTTTTTTTATAAGTATTTATGAAGAAGTTTATTCAAACATAGGATGTTGAGCAATGGTAAACAATCTTGAGAATGAATTGTCATTTATTCAATTGGGCTGAGGTAGAAAAAGATGACTTGGTCTTGAGATTGGGAAGCAGGCGGTTATGGCATTTAAGTTCATAGCTGGCTTTTTATGTTAAGTTTGACACTAAAGAGCAGGGAACATGTGTTTTTAAGTGAAGGTTGGTTGGTATAGAGTGGAGTGGACTTGGGTGGTTGATGCAATTCAAAGATCTTAGTTTTTATCACAGCCCTTTATTATAGAAGGTGGACCACCAAATCATATTTAACTTATAAATCTTGATGATAAAATATATACTAAGATGAAACATGGGAAGCACAAGAATAAAACTAATGTGTGTGAGAGAGAGGGCCTTGGCACAAGGGGGGTTATGTTCACGTGGGCATTTAAGATGCTGCTCTCAAATGGAGCACTCAACCTTCCCAAAAGACAGCAAAATTATGTTTGATGTGCTGCTCTGTATGTTACCTGTAATATAGGAGGAAATGACAACTCTTCTTCAACCCCACATTGGTGGGCCTTAATAAGGGAGCCATCTTCAATTTTCCCACAAACTTAATTATGCATCAAGGCTTGCAGGGCTTTAATTAAATAATGTCTATGATACATTTTTTTTTTTTAAGTTTTAAAATTTTCACTTTAATATTTTTAAGTGTTTTTTTGTCAAACAAAATTGATCTTTCCGTCAAGTTTTGGTAATGAGTATTAATTTTGATTTTGGAAAATGCCCATTTAATTTGACATTTTTCATAATCTGTCATGTGTCATCCAGTTATCAAAACTAGTGTGGTAAATTGATGGAAGAAACAATTTGAACTAATAGTGATGTTTTAAAAACTTAAAGTGAAAATTTTTAAATTTAAGAGATTAAACTTAGGATTAATTTATTTAAACTTAAAAAAATTAAGAAAAAAATTATTTAAAATAACAGAAAACTAATTTTTAAGAAGTAGATAGGATAAGTTTCTTAAAAAATACAGAAATTTTTTGTTTACTAAACAGTTTAGACAAATATATTAAAAATATAAAATTACTTATTTTATTAAAAAAATACTTTTTTAAAAAATACAAACAAACGAGCAATTAAACTAAAAACTAAGATGGAGAGACTAAAAGCATATTCTAATATAATCTCAATAAATAAAATTAGATATAATCCAACAAATAATAGAAAATACAGAACAAGGAGTCTTTAATATTATGAAAAATGAATTTATACACTAAATTTTTCTAAAATGTTGCATCGGTGTAAACAGTTTAATTAAATACTTATTCATTATGTTGTCACATGAGAGTGTATGGTTCAAATTTGATTATGAAATTTGTTTAGAAAAAGCATCATCATACATGTTTCAAGAAGCTGTTATAAGTTCAAATACTTATTCAATAAATAGGGTCTGTAGAAAGTTCTTTCAAACATTTCTTAAATAAGAAAAGTAAAAATTGAAGATAATTTCATTTAAAGGAATTTCAAGATAGAAACTGGATAGAAGAAAGACAAAATTACCATAGATACGTGTGTTCTAGAAAAAGCTTCGATGTTAGACATGCAGAGCTAATAACTTTTACGGTATATTTATTAGATGAAAAGATATACATATACTTTACATATGAAACCAAAAATATAAAGGTCAATTAAGGTAACTTCACTTCAAACATAAAGTATGAGTTATGACAACATTTAATATGGAAAGAGTAGTTATAGATATGGAAATGTAAAACATGAAAATTGAAAGATGAGTTGGTCAAATGACAATTGTGATTAAATAAATATAAAACTTGAATAGACAATCGCTAAGGTTTGAAGAATGATCACAAATAGCTGATATAACAATTAAATAAAACATAAAGTTACTAACATGTCACTATCATCTCCCACGTTACGAATTAAGGTTTTCAAGTAACTTCCTAAATAGTCTCCGATATCTCCTTTATGAGAAAAGAAAGAATATAAATCAGAGATGAATCATTGGTGGCTCTAAGGAAAGGGTTAAGTAGTTGAATTGATTAAAGCAAAATGCATTTCAACAAAATTAAATCTTGTACCACCATTTGCTATTCACATACAGATTTGAATGAAAATTAATTTTTTTTTATAAAAAAAAATACCCTTTTGTTTGAAAATCAAATATATATGAGGAACTTTGAATGAAGGGGATGCAAAAGCCAGAAAGTCTTTGTACATGTTGATGCTTTGATGATATGATGGATTTGATATTTGATTGGGTCCGAATCCAACACTAAAGACACAGCATTTGGAATCTCCGTATTTTATCAAATATACCATATGTTCATTTCTTACTCATCTTTTTTATTTCACGTCAGTTTTTTTTTTCTTTTTAAATGTTTAACCTTTCATTTTTAATACTTCTTATATACAATATAGTAGTTTTATATTTTTTCTTAAAATAAGAAATAAAATAATATTTATGTAAAAATAAAAAATATTAATTATTGGATTTTATCATAAATTTTTAAGATTAAATGAGTCATATAAAATTTTTAAAAGATTACATAACTTTTTTTTGTGATTAAGTGATTTAAATTTTTTTTAATTTAATCATGTATGGTTGTGTAATAACAATATCATTAGAGTTAAAAAAAAAAACAAAACAAAAACTATTATAACAAGTTAATTTTAAACAAATATCGATGTTTCATAATACTTAAGTGTTTTGTAGAAATATCTTTAACTAATAACAATGTTTATTTTTTTTTATTTTTTTTTATCATTTAGAAATATCATGACAATGAGAAAAATTATAGGTCCAATTAACCAATATATAAAATTAACTCGTGTTAAAGATAAGTACTTTTAACATACTTTGCATCAATTTTAAAATTAAAATATATGTGTCAAGATAGTCATAGGACTAAGACTTGTCATGATCATAAGTATAACAAAATAAAAAAGACTTAGTCATGTTCACCAATTGATGGTAATAATAATTAACTCTAGTTAAAAAATATTAGTAGTAAAATCACATGAGTTTCTTTTCTCATTTAACAATTTTAAACAACATTATATGAATTTTAATTAATAATAAATAAATTGGTAAAAATACATATTTTGATTTAATATTTTAAAAATTTAATATTTGTAGTTAATTAATTTAAAAACATATATTTTAAAAGTATTTAACTAAAATGAGATATTTCGTTCTATCAGCTTTAACTTGATCATCTCTTTTAAGTAATCGTAGTTTTTAGAAATGTTATTTTCATTATAAATATCTATATTTCTAAAGTTTTTTTTCTAAGAGTTCATTCTATACTTTCTCTTTTTTCTTAATTAATATTATTAGTTTTGTTATAATAAACACGTTAAATTTTGAGAGATTTGTGCACTAAGTAAATATAAGTCTTTAATGACAGTATTCAACTATATAATCTTAACCTTAATTTATTCGGGGATGTTTAACATTTCTTATTTAATGATTTTTAAAAGTGATTATGTAAATTTTAATTAATAAATACTTATTGATCAATTGTTGACTTTTTTATAGATAAAAATTGAAGAAAAAGTTTGAATAAGTTTACAAGAATCAGTGTATTTTGTTTAATTATGGAACCTAAACCCTCTTGATTTAGGTGAAAGAGAATGAAAAAGTAAAAAAAAAAAAAAGAGTGTGAAAAAAAAAGTTCAAATTCAAAGTAAGAGAGAAATTACATGGATCAATGGGGGGTGGTGGTAAGTGAATAGTGATTGAGATAGGAGGGATACGAAATGTGTGGACACTTATGTCTCTCAAGTCAGATAATACGCGTGGGAGCGTCTAACCGTCAAAACCACCAGCATTCACTATGAAATGGCCCACATTCTGCGTTGTAAAGTCAAAATTATGAAAGAGAAACAAAGGGAACAGCAGAAAAGGACTGCGTATGTTATGGCTAATGTCTTAGGCTCAATCCACACACAAAGCTGTACTATGTTTTATTTCCAATGGTACTTTCTACCTTCTACCACACCACCAAATGTCATAATGAAACTTGCATAACAATAACACTCTTCTTAATGGTTAATATTGTAATACTATTTGTGTTAACCATGATTTTTAAACTAGTTATTGTAATATATAACAATTTTTATTAGTTTACAGTGTAAAAAGTTTTTACATTTTAGACTTTGATGAAAACTCTAAATGTATTGTGATTTTTAATTTTTAATAAAATTATTGTATTTATTGGTTCTTTAACTTTTGTACTGAGGCAAATTGGTAAGAAAAGCGTAAGAAAATATAGCCGTTGTGGCAGAGACTCAATTTAGATACGATATTGCAGGCTTTTGAGAGATAGGGTGTTGGCGTGTCGTTTGTGAAGGTCATTTTCTTGCTTTGTTTCTTCTTTCTTTTCCCTTATTACATGCATGACGTGAGTCTCCTCCTCCAATTTGATGCTAATGGTTTCATGATGTTAATTTGTCATAGCTCCTTGGAATTTTGCAAAAAAACGCCATGTGGTTAGGAAATAAGAAAAATAATCTTAGGAAAGAGTAATGTTACCATGTGCAAGTTCTCAGTTACCTACTATAAACCCATTATTATTATTATTACTATTATTTGCTACTACATCATTCTTTGAGATTAATCTCTTTCAGAGAACCTTAAAAACTTTGATGACTTAAACATTTATTGAATCAAAATTTGAAAAAATTCAGAAAAAAAAAAAAAATTGTTTTACCCCTTTGTCTTACAAGACATTAAGAAGGCAAGTGGTGAACCATTAATACAGGTTGAACAAGAGCTTTAAACGAGAAACCATTAGCATATTTAGGTTCCTTCACCCCACATGGGGAAAAAAAAGCAAATCCAACAACAAGTGCTTACATATCTCTCCATTGCTCTACCATGATTACAAATTATGCTTATAGCCATGTGCATGGCTTTGTAAATAAATAGAATCCATTGAATATTAATATGCATGATCTACCTTCCTGCGTTTCTTACATGTACTTCTTAGGACCACAACAACTATTGTCTTCTAAAGATTGTACGTTGCTTTTTACGTTTGCATTCTTTAAGAGAGAAAACACATACGTTTAACTAAAACCGTAGACCTACATGCATAGCCCCTTGTAAATCAATTCCTAAAAAATAACTACGCCTATTACTACTCATTTGAAAGCCCATTTTCTGGAAGATGGGCATTACTATAACACCTTAGCAATATTTGCTAACCTAAATATCAAAATATCATTGCAAGTACGCTAAATAAAACATAACGACTAGCTTCTTTAAAATAAATTGAACTAGGTACGCACTTTAATCCAAATGTTAGGAATGTAAAATATAATTAATAATTACTCTAATCCAAATGTTTGTTGAAAAATAATATGATTTGTTTCTTATAATGGATATTACTTATTTAAAATAATATGATTTGTTTCTTATAATGGATATTACTTATTTAAAATAAGTTTAACTAAATATACACTTAATTCACTTTAATCCAAATACACCACCCTTGCAAGTCCGTGGACAAATTATTCGAAAGAAGTTAGATTGGGAGATTTTGAGGAATCATAGGACCTAACTTTTTGAATTAGTTACGGCTGTCTTGCAACAAATGGCTACACCGTTCAGAACCATTGCTGTTGGCTACTAAGAGCTTGTTTGGAAATTTCTCTAAACGCATTAATAAAAGAAAAATAATCAGAAAAAAAATATCTTAATAAATTAGAATTAACTTTTACAAAATCATATTAATTTTCTCAAAAACTAATTTTTCACTTATGTATAAACTAATTTTATTTCAACTTTTCCATTTTCTTTTTTTTTGTAAGTGTTTATAAAAGTATTCACCAAAATGTTTATTCAAACATGTCCTCACCAATTACGTCTTGGAGTGATTCATTGAGATCAGTTAAGTCTTGGAATGGTTCATTGAGATGAAGGGAACAGAAACTAATTCACAAATTTTAGCGTTTGATGTTGTGAATGCCACAAGTTACTTCAGTCAATGATTGAAAAACGTTCTAAATTGTTAGATAGGTAAATGATCAACACATTCTTACAAGTTTCAAGATAAGGAAGCTTCCAAGAGAAAACATTAACAGGAAACTGGAAGCTGCGAGGAATATTAACCTCAATAGTTCATACATCAATCCTCTAGATTTCCAATATAAAATGGTGGTTACAATTGTTATTTGGAGCCATGAGTTTGAACTCAATCATCAGGCGCCACTAGCATACAATCGGGTCCATTCCTTCGCTGCAGAGTTCAATGCCACATTTTAATAAGAGAATATGCAAGTAACATGTTTGATGCCATCACTATCAACTATTTTTTTATATACAAATCACATAGAAAAAATACCTGTTTCGACAGCCTCGGCTTCATTAGATTTCCAATGCTTGGCAATGTTATCAGACAGTGGATCGTCTGGGTTTGGAGCACTCAATAGGGCTTGAATGCTAGAAAATGCCAAAAACTCATTATTAGAATTTAGTACTTTTCCAATTGATATCAGGTTAATAAAATAGTTCCCATCAACATTCTCCTCATCGTGTGGCGTTCTAGTTGGCCATTTCAAGAGCCAATCACCCCACGATTAAAACTAAAGGGTCCTTTGGTTTCAGAAAAAAACACTCTATTTCCACTTTGTTTCCTGTTTTCTGAAGTTTATACAGGAAAAAGTTAAAACAGAAAATGAAAACAAAAATTAATAAACAATTGTTTTACTGTTTTTTACACAAACTTTTGAAAACAGAAAATAAAATAAAAATAGAAAACGTTAGTCAAAGACAAAGATGAGCCAAAAGTCTGAAAGGCACAAATTATCCTATTTTCTCAACAAAAGTTTGACCGAATAGAAAAGAAAAATTATTCTTCCATACCAGCAGTGACTAATAAAATTTAAAAATGTGTTTTCCATACTTGCAAAACTACTATGCATATCTACATTTTTCTTTACATGTATGATCACATGTTTTAGGCAAATTCTAAATGAATGCAAGCCTGTTGTAACACCAACTACTATTAGCCTATTAGGCCTGTCCCACGACTTCAGGATAAATTGGTCCAAGAAAATGCTAACATCTAGAGCCTAAAAGATAACAAAATACCTTAATAGAACAGTGCGTATCTGAAGGGCAGGACTCCACTTATCTTTCAGAATATCAAGACATATCCTGCCAAGCTAAATTAAACAAGAACTTGTAAGAGAAAAATAACTACTAAAAAAGATTGAGAATTTAGGGAAAGCAAAATGCACCTTATCAATGTTTGGATGATATATTTTTGTTAGAAACCTAACCTGTGAAAAGCAATACATATTTAAAGCCATTGAAAAGGTATCAAAGTCAATCAGAGTCAATAGAAAAATATTATGGTACAGTAATTCTCCAGAAACTTAACACCAAAAGAATACCATGGTGCCATTAGAAAGAAAAATAATAAATAAGTACCTTTGGAGCAGCCATTGGATACTCTTCGGGCAAAAATAGTTCTAACTTGAAAACTCCTCCTAGTAATACAAACAATAAAACATGTAAATCAGTAAAAGCAAGAAACATAGGCACAGTTAAGGAAATAATGAAATTATAAATATCATTGTCATCAGAGATATTAAAAGTAAATGAGACAATAACCATCCATTATTCCCAATCAAGAAAGAAGGAACTAACACCTAATCTAAGAAAAAAACATACTTTACTTTAATATTGCAAACAATGCTATCAACATTGAGATCCTACTTAGGATTGGGAAGAGGGTTACAAGATCGTAAAACATAGGATCATAACAAGGATTGTAATATCCTACCCAAAAATAGAAAAATATATTTTAATTTTTAATACATAAGTGTGATAAATTTTGGTATAATTAGCTAATAGATATAATAATATCACTAAAATTTAGTTACAAAAATTAAATATTTTTTATAGTTATTGTATTTTTTAAATAAGTATTGTATAAGTATTATTAATATCTCAGTCTATTTTATAGTTTATAATACTTATGAAAAAAAATAAAAGATAGCAAAAATAACATAAAAATCAAATACAATAAAAGACAAAAGGGAAGACATCCCAAATAAAGGCCAAAAGAACCCAACTTGTGAGTTTTAGGACAAAAAAAGAAAAAACAAAGAAAAGAAAGAAAGAAGATAGAGAGGCTGTAGCCGAACAGAACATAACATACAGGTCATGGTTTGGTGAGAACAGAACATAGAACACAAAAGGAGGCAAAATCCACCCTGGATAGAGAGCAAATCAGAGATGTGCAAATAAGAGAAAGGGTTCTGGGAAAACGTCAATGAAAGAAGAGATGGAAGGCAGAGTCCCTATTCAAAATAGGAAAGTGCAAGGCTGAGATTAGGGTTTTGATCGAAGCAATAAGAGAGGTTGGAGAGGGGAGAGAGGGCAGAGAGATCGTGTGACTGAGGTTGGAGAGGACAGAGAGATCATGCGACTGAGAGGTTGGAGAGGGCAGAGAGATTGTGCAACTGAGATGGAATTCGAAAAGGAAATATTAGGGTTAAGAAACAGGCTTTGGGCGAATCTGGTTGTGCAACCCAACCCAGAAAACCCACATTACACGATCAGCAAAACTGCATCATTCTGCGTTGGTCCCACTTCAGTACCACTCCGATCCCACCTAGGAGCAATCATATGGGCAATTCAGCTTGGTAAAGGGTAGCAAGATTGTAAGATTGTACGATCTTACAACTTAGATTGTGATCTTGACAGCATTGGTTGCAAATATAACTAACCATTAACAGAATCTACCCAATTCAAAGAAAACCACCCTTCCTCAACAGATAGACTACAATTTATTCTTTCCTTTTTATATTATATTATTTTGGCAGGGAACATAATTCAAAATTTCAAGATCCTGTAAATATAATCAAACATAAAAACATGGAATGAACAAGGAGAATAAATGTGAATAAGTGATCATACCCTTAAAAGTCAAAGGTTCTAAACCTTGTAGCTAGATAACCACAAAAGGAAATCTAATATTAAAGAAATGCAGGAAGACAGAGAAAATGCCTCAACTGGTATTCTATTGTGTGTAAACCTCTGCTAATGACTTCATAAGGATTGCAAGTAAATATTCCAAATGGAACAAAAATCACCATGAGGATATAAGAGGAACTAGTTATTATGATGTCGAGGAGAGACCCTTTCCTAAAGTGGGGAGAGCCTCCACTACAAATGTGAGTTATTTTTCTCACCCAGCCAATTGGTGGTGACACATGCTCCCATGTCATATACCAGCTTCATACTGCAATATCTTCTTTATAGTTTATCCTTAAGTCATGTTTGGCCTAACTTTGGAGCTAGCTACTTTAAAATTAAAGTTGAAAATGAGAAGTTTAAAGTTAAATTTAAAGCTGTTTGGTTATTCTATAGTTTCTTAATTTTAAGCTATAACTTTTGGAGTCATGTGTTGCTGAGTCTTGGAATTTGAAAAGAAGGAAAAGAAAAAGTAGAAGCAAACAGTTCCTAAAACTAGCCTTTTTAAAAATCTCCTTTTTTAGAAGTTTTCTTCATTAAAAAAACTGACCTTTTAAAGGCTCACTTTCCCAATTCTAAACACAAGGTAATAAGAAAATACACTGCCCAGAGAACTGGTAATTACAAATTAATATCTCATCTCATGTCACAAACAGTACAAACAGAAAACTACCAGCAACCTTCTTCATAAGTAGGCCACAAATAGAGTAATAGTTTGTTTGGTTTGGCAAGTAGAGTAATAGTTTATTTGGTTTGGAAAGTACTACAGTAATAGATTGTTTGGTTTGGCAAGTAGATCACAATTAGAGTAATAATCTGTTTAGCCTGACAAGTAGGCCACAACTACAGTAATAGTTTGTTTGGTTTGGCAACTATTGCTGTAGTTGCCTACTTGTGATCTACTTGCCAAACCAAACAAACTATTACTGTAGTTGTGGCCTACTTGCCAGGCCAAACAGACTAGAATAATAGTTTGTTTGATTTTGCATTTTCCAAACTAAAACCTATTTCTGAACATAATTTAACATTTCAAATCTTGTTTGACTACTTTTTATTTGAATCGAGTTTGATCATGAATGAGGATTTGAGGAGAAGCAACATTTACTAGCATTTACATTGGGGATTTGGAGTATTAGAGAGAACAACATTAATTTTACATTTTATATTCACTTGTCAGGTCACTTCACTTCATATCCATTTCAAACAAATCAATTTTACAAAATCCTCTAAAATAAACCTTCACATGCTCACCCAAACACATCCTAAGTCAATCAGCATACAACTAAAAAATAAAAAGAAATAGAACAGAATTTCCGTGGCAAAAAATCATTCCCAAAATACATTTGACTGAAGAAGACAATTACATGAATTCTCCAATCTCCATACTTCCTAATTCCTACAAAATACTCAAATCAAAAGGAATTTTTTTCCCACATTACTAGCAAGTATAGTTTAAATGACAATATATTTTTCATGAATTTGAAAGCAGCATAATTATGCTGTCAGACCCAATACTACCTTCATAAGGTGACTGTGTTGGCCCAAGGATCATCACATTGAAATACCGCATATTGTCTTCAGAAGGGGAAGCACTAATTCCAGGTGCTGCATCAACAGATCATTATAATATCAGAGACTGAGATAAGCAGAATAAAAACATAATGAAAAAAAATCACAACCCTTGCATCATTATTTGGGTTATTAAATCATCAAGGTAAAAATATTCAAGATATCTTAGAAGACACTAAGTGCGTGTTTGGATTTGGTTCCTCAATGTACGTAATAGTAAATTTTCACATCAAACCTGTAAAATTGATGCGAAAGCTAATAATATTAGCTTTAAATTGGACGTGCATCAGTCTCTTCCAATGAGCAAACACACACACAGTAAGTAAAGCTTAAAAAATTGACAAGTACAATCAATCCAACTTAGGACAAGCTTATAAAGCACTAAAACCAACTGAGAACAAAAATTTCATATATATCAACAAAGGGAAAGTTCGAAAAACTAGTTACCTGGCTCACTGAGCAAACGCTGCGTTTCCTGTTGACATATGAAAAAAAGTGTTCAAAACATTCACAAAGATCAAAATTCAAAAACAAAAATTAGAAAAACCCAGAAGCATAGTTCATTTCCAACGAGGATCAAAAGCAAAAGGGTAGCCAAATCCCCAAATTTTAACACCCAAAACGCTTCAATTTTTTTTTTTTTATTATTTCCTTCTGGTCGTAACTGAATTTAAGCAAGAGGGCAATTTGGGAATTCACACGGGAAGAAGCATAAAATCCGTGAGCGGATTTCGAGTTTCTTTCATTTTCTGAGGAACCAAACAAATCCATCAGAAAAATTGAAATCAGAATAAGAACGAGGAAATGGCTACGAAACCTTGATGATTCTTCGAGGGAGGTTGCTGTTGGCCATTGTCGAGTTCGATTGCAAAATTTGGAATAGGGTTTCTGGAGAATGAGAGTTTCTCTCAGTGACACAGAAATGAAAACGCTGAGATTGAAAACTTCATTTCCAATCAGCACACATAATAACAATAGGCAACCTGTAAAAAAGGAAAGAAAGCAAAAAGTTTTTACAACCAATAAGAAATGTTTTATTTATTTATTTTGAAGAATATTTTATTATTGTTATTATTATGAAAACTAATCAATTTAGTATAAGATTAGATGACAAGTTAATGATTATTTTATTTTTGTACTATTATTTAACCACACGGATCTTTTATAACATTCATAATGCAAATTAAATTTTTGAATTTTTTATTTTATTTTATTTTAAAAAAAGGTTTAGGAAAGCCTTGTAAGTCATGACAAACAAAACCTCCTACACTTTTTATATAGTTAGGGATAAATAGAGACAAAGGCTATGTGGGGGGAATCGTATCTTCTATCTTGGAGAAAGTCGTTTTATATTGTTAACTTTTTATTTTATTTTTAGATGGATGGTTCATGTTATTGTTTTTATTTTTTTAATTTTTTCTCAACATTTTTTTTCTAAACTATTCTTTGGATTAGAAATGGTAATTAGACAAAACAGGATGAGAGTTGTCAAATTTTATTTATTTCTATTATTGTTTGGAATATGATATATTTGTTTCATCTTTATATTTGTCTACTAAAATATAATTTATAAAAATATATTTTTTTGACTAATTTTAAATGTTATTAAATTAAATAAATCATAAAAATATAATAAATTAAATTTATTATAATAAAAAATATAATAATTAATTTTTTAAATACAAATATAAATATAAATAAGGGACAAATAGTTGGATATCTATTTTTGTCCTTGTCATGTTTAAAAAAAATCGAATAGTACATGTGTTTGTAGTATTTTTTTTTCACAAATTACAACCAAGTTTGAATCAAAATTGTTAGACCTCAAATTTTATTGTTGCTCTCATCGTTGTGTTGGAAGGGAACCTCATCATTGCCACCACGTGCGAAGGAAACCTTTCTTTCTTTGTCTCTCACTATTTTGTGGTAGCATTAGGACATGCTATCACAAGAGTTATGGTTCATGGCAAAAAAAAAAAAAAACACAAAAGATGTGTTGCTTCGACCAACAAAGGATTGGGTTTTTTAGTGTAATTTGTTGGGTAGTGGTAAGTGTCTGTGAATGGGTGCAAAATGGAGAGAAAGGGGGTAAATTTAAGAAAGAGAATAAAAGAGAGAAAAAAACTTAAAAAAGAAAAAGAAATCATAATCAATAACTTAAAAATAAATAAATCTAATAATTTAAAAGGGTTTTCCACCATGAGAGATATTATCACATCTCCACACAAGCCTCTATCATAATTAGGTCCTTAGACATGCTGATAAAGATTTTATTATTATTTATATGTATGAAAATGTTTTTATAATAAAACTAAATAATCTTCAAATATATATATATATATATTGATATATCACAAGTTAAAATTTATATATATATCACAAGTTTAAATTTATATTCATATTTATAATTTAACTAATTAAGTTAAGGAAATTCTCAATAATTTTTGTTTATTTTTCACCTTTACATAATATTATTGTTACATTAAGTTTTAAAATGTTATTTAAATAATATTAAATTATATTTTTAATTTTTTATCTTTTTGTTTAGATTCAATTTAGTTATTTATCTTCCCCCATAAAATGATGAATTTAAATTTGAATCTCTCTTATAATTTGTTAAAAATTTTCGTTTATATTGATATTCACCACTAAACTTTAAGATTGTCAAATAAAATTACTAATATTTTATGTTCATATTTTTAAAATTTTATCTTAATTAAGAGACTCATTTATTGTTAAGATATTCACTAGTTATTATCACTTATTTATATTTATAAATAAAATATTTGACTTGTTTGCATGATTAAATTTTAAATATATAATTATTGTAAATATTCAAATAAAAACTTTAACTTTTATTATAATTTTAATAAACTAAAATATGATTATCTATCATAAAAAATATGTAATTTCATACTCATTGATAGAGGTCTGACCCTTGATGATGGAGCCTTTGAAGAATGGAAGATGGAAGGTCCTCCTACTAAAATAAGGAAGAGAAGGCTTGAAAAGAAGATTGAACTTCTTTTGGACTTCTCTGAGTCCAAACCTAATGGGCCTTGTATTGGATCATTTGTGGACTCAAGCCCAATATGAACATACTTAATATATAATTGTTTTTGGGTTAAGTAGTATAAAGAGTATTTTGGATTATATTTCATTTTTAAGCTTCTATTTTGGTTCATTGGTTTAAGAATTGGGCCTCATTTCTGGTCTGGGCTTGTTTGGGTTTGCTTGGTCCTTACAAAGCCCAAACCGCCACCTCTAGTCATGTGTAGTCAAGTTAGCTTGCTAGGGAAGCTAGGATCTATGCCTATATATAGTGTAAAAGCCAAACTTTGGTCATAACTTTAATATACATGAATTTTGAGACTTTCTCAATTGAAAGCTTAGTGCAATTCTCCCTAGATTTCTAGTGAGTGATTGTCTTGGATTCCTTATCAAGGTTCTCTAACTTTGTGGCGAAATTCTTCACCTTCCTCATCTCAATCCTAGGCTTGAGTGACAGATTCATCTCTTATCTACTCCATTTCTTAAAGATTTGAAGAAATTGATGGAAGATTCATAAGATCCTTGGATGAGAGTTTCTTCCTCCATTGAAGACTTTATCACTCATACTAGATGAACTTAAACAAACAAACTATATAGAACAATATCTAAAAAAAAAGAATGTAAGAATTGAACCTAAGTTTATGAAAATTATACAGTATTACAAATACAATAATTACAAAATAAAAAACTTAAAATCATAACTTAAAATATGTGTTAATGTTTTATTATGATGATTAGATAAAATTTTGAAAAAAAAAAATATTTTGTGTTTTTTCAAAATAAAAGAATATGATAAATTATTTTTAAAAAAGTATAATATAATATTTTTAACACATTTCAATCCTATGTCACTCAAAATCAATAATATTAGCTTTTTTTCTTTAAAAAATTGTATGTTTACCATATTTTCACAAGATAAATTGTGTTAAAATATTGGTTTTGCTTGATCATTGTTAAGGTGAAAGGCATATAGATATTAGCAAAAATAAAAATAATTTAATTACGATTGATTTCATGATGAGTATTGCATCCTCTTTTAATAAGGCTAATAATACTACAAAAAAATGGTTGAATGTATACAAAGAAAAAGAATTAAAAATCATACATCAAATAAAGTGAGGGTGCGCATTTTAGTAACTACATATTTTTTTATATATATAAATATAAAATATGTATAAAAAATTTACAAATACTCATATACCTATTTAATCAATTGAATTAGAATCTTGGTACATTGTAATAACAAAAATTTAATGTATATTGTTGTTCATGAACTATCTTGTTACATTTATGACATCTATCTCTGTCCGAAATTAATTTTTGGAAGTTTAGATTTAAAAATATATACAGTGAAAAAATAATCAACCACGACTGGTTAGAAAATAACTCTAATATAGTTATTTATGTCAAATTCTTAGAATTAACTAAAAATGCTTAATTGATTTTAGTGTTAGAATAAATGACTTTAAATTACTTATTTTAATAGATAAGTTTATTTAAATAAGTTTGTTCAGTAAACTTTTAACTAAAAAATTATTTTTTAATAAATAATTTTAATTAAACTCATTTAAATAACTCATCATCATGTTAGAGAAAAAAATAATAAATTTTTTAAGTATAATATAGTATGTAGCATCTACTAAAAACTCACTTCAACAACTTAACACTAAAAATGTTCTTAATTTTTTTTAAAAAAATCAAATCAGGTTAAAAATTCATTATAATTATTATAAAAATTAATAAAATTATTTTACACATTAATTTATAATTAATTAAATTTTATGTCATTAATATATGTATTTTTTTTATAAATTA
>JAMLFT010000439.1:0-42828 GCA_026544285.1 Pachyrhizus erosus
ATTTTTTAAGAAATAAATTCTATTTATTTTTTTAAAAAAATAAATATTTTAAAAAATATATTTTTCAAAAATATATTTTTAAAATTTAAATAAACTGAATCTATATTATTTTTATCGTGTACATGATTTAATTTTTATTAAAAATAAATACTACAAATATTTAACTCTAGAACCATAGAATTCTATTATCTTGTTATGAATTAGATAGTTTAAAAGCTTCAATTATATTAAACAAAGATATTTTAATTTTTTAAATCTTTTTTAAGTAACCACAATATTGATGCAAAATTTCTTATTGATTTGCTGTTGGTTAATCTTCATTTAAAAATCTAGTTAACTACTTATACTGAACTTTCTCGTCTTAATTATATTTTTATATTGAGAGGGCTTAAACTTGAAACTTTATTTATAAGTTTCAATTAAAAAATTATCAAAAAATAATTTTAATTAATTTCATTTGAAATCAAATATTTTAGGTTAAGTTTTTAATAAAATGATAAAGAACAACCGTAAAAAATATATGACTAAACCTTGTTTAAATTTTTAAAATATCAGTGTCATTTATTACTATTAAATTATATAAAAATTTATTTTAATCTTAATTTTATAAAATACCATATATTTAATCATTTATAAAATACCACCTATTCTTTTATAATTAAAGGTTATATTTTACAAAATAAGAATTAAAATACGAATTTTATAAATAAAAAATGTAGGTGACTAATAATTAACTAAAATAATATTTTACTCTAAGAAACTTTATGTTACTCAATAAAATCAATAATTTGAGATCGATCCAATGGATTTATTAGAATTAAAGTTGAGTTTGACTCTTAAAATGACAATCTCTAAAAAAAAAGAGTTTATTTGACTTAGTTTGATCAGTTTGTCGTTATGTGTGTTCCTTTATATTTTTATATTTTTGTTTATAATTATGTATACTAAATATATTTAATTTTATTTATTTATTTTTAATTAAGACTAATTTTACTCGTCGATTGGACCATTAAATGCACGACTTAAAAGGAATTTGAGTTGGTCCGGCTCGATTAGGTTTTTTCTTAAATAATATAATTTGTCAGCTCTAATGCTCAACCATAAAATATAATTAAGAATGACACTTAAGTAAATTTTGTTAAGGTATTGTTGCATTCATCTTGAAAGGGTTGTGACAAGAAAACATTTGAAAATAAAAATATATTTGGTAGTCATTGTCAATATCCACTAAAAAAATGTATTGATGCAATTAAGCACTCTAATGTTTTGTTAGGATCATAAGGAGTGAAATAAAAAGAAGAAAAATAAAAACAAAAAATAAGGTAAAAAAATATGTGTGATATGGATAAAAATAAGTGAAATTTTTTATTGTTTAAATAAATAGAAAAAAGACACATAAAAATACACATATATATTAAAAACATTACTTTTTATTTTTCTTCTTATAAAATTATTTATTATTTTATGTTATAAATAATTTAATTATTTTTAAGAAATTAAAACAAAATAGTTAAAAACAAAATAGTTAAAAACAAATTAGAGAGAAATCATTTCTCTACCATTTCATGTCAAAATAATTTAGGGGGAGGGGGGAGATTCTAATAGGTCATAAATGAAGTAATTTCCTTTCTTCTTATTTTTTCACTAAAAAAATTAAAATTTAATATTAATAATCTATTATTAAATGTTGGGTTGTCTGTTAATTGACATGTTTTGATAAGGTTTATTCAAGTAAAAATTTAATATCTTAACATTTTTATTCATGCAAATAAATTAAAAATAGTCAATTAACAAACAACTCAACAATCAATTTATAATAGTGACACCAAAAATCATATTATCTAAGTCATTATATATTTATTTTAACTCCTAATCATTAGGTCAATCCTATTAAGTTAATTGTATATACTTTGAACTTCAAAAATAGATTAGCCCTAATTCTTTGAGCCAAAATCCTTTTGCCTAAAATAAAATTTTGTATTCTTTAGATAGTATCTAACCTAACTAAACAAAGTAAAAATTAATAAAGAACTCACAAAATCAATGTTCTATTTTTATTTTTAGATACACAATATTCTGAAAAACGATCACAATTCTAATTTATATTCGACTTTCAAAAGTTCAAGTCATAAATTAATTTCTATAACGAGAAATTAAGAAAGACAAATAACACAAAAATAAATGTAAAACTTAAATTATATTAGATAAATAAAATTAATCTACATAAAAATTCAATTCAAGTTAGGTTCACCCTTAGCTTAAAGGGTTTTTATTACACATGTTGTAAAAATAAAACAAGAAGAAAGAAAGGATAAATTATTTAACTATTAAATCCCATTCCCTAGTAGTCTGTAGGAGCTTTTAACTTCCAAAACAACGGAGAGAAACTTAAGCTCTTCAATAAATCATCTATATGAAGTCTGAAAGTTGCCAAAAGTTGAACTCTTTATATAATGTGGCCTTTAATTAGATCCTAGCACACATTTAGATTTACACATTACATTATGTGGGTTATGCGTGAGCATATATGTACGTGATTCATTTTTTAATCTTTAGAAAAATTAGTTATGTGTTATTTAACTTTATCTTGTGTGTTATTGTGTTATTTATTTTTTTATATTTAAAAAATTTAGTTGTGTTTAATCTTTGTAAAAATTAGCTTAAAATATACTATAAAATAGTATTTAATATGTGTACGATATTATAATATTAAATATTTTTTTAATATATAAATTATACTATAATTAAAATTTATAATAATTAAATATTTTGAATATATAAATTATATTTTAAACTTTTATAAACAATTTATATATTGAAAGTGTATTATTTAACATATTAAGACATTAAATATCATATTCTCAATGAAAAATCTAAAAGTTTAATTTATAAATAAAGATAAAAATGATAGATAGAAAAAGATAAGAGATTAATTTTTTTAAAAATATTATTGTTGAAGAAATTTTTTTAATAACTTTTATAGACGTTCTCTTTTAATATAATTATTATAATTTATATAGTGAGAGGAGATATAGAAAGATAATGTCTTTCATCTTTTATCAAGAGATTTATTATAATGGAAAAACAATTAAAAAAATTAGTTCAAGAAGGTTAGCATACCTTTCTTAAAAGATAAAACTTCATTTTCTTTTCTTTTTTATGGGAATTTATTTGTAAAAGAAACTAAATATATAAAACATGTAAATATTATTTTGTATGTCTACAATATTTTGATATTTTATATTTTAAACATTAGTTGTGTCAAACTCTTCGTATCTATATTGTATATGGTGTCCATCTCAGAATTTGTAATTCAAAGATAAAAAATAATAACATATTTGGTCAAATCTAATAATAATAGTTAAATCACTTTTTTCTCTTTTCTTAATAATTTTTACTTAACCATGTTCCACAATAAACCAAAAATAAGACTGAGAAATATAAAAAAAAAAAACTCAAGA
This sequence comes from Pachyrhizus erosus, assembly GCA_026544285.1. Lineage (NCBI taxonomy): Eukaryota > Viridiplantae > Streptophyta > Magnoliopsida > Fabales > Fabaceae > Pachyrhizus > Pachyrhizus erosus. The sequence continues at coordinate 3,462 of JAMLFT010000439.1, forward strand.
TAAAATATAAAAATTAATAGCCTAATTTAAATGTGTTGACCCAACTTCTTATTTTTTTAATGAGAATAAAACTAAATAAAAATAGGTCAAATACCATCACATAATGATTTTATATAATTAAAAAAACATCTCATAATTGATATTCTCAATTATGATATTCTACTGTATTTAATCATCTATTAAAATTGATCACTCTATATCTTAATTATTTATACTTTATAGATAACTTCGTGTAAATAATGAAATTATAGAACAATTGAATCCTGTAAAATAGTGATTAACCAAATATGTTTTAGAGATTTCTAACTTTGATTAATTGTTATATTTGTGTTCATATTTTACTCTTAATTCAAATTACAATTGATCAAATAGAATTATAACTAAGAGAAATATGGTTGATTGAGTTTGATTAGGACCTATTAACTAGTTTAATGAAAAGTCAGTAATTAAAGAATAATAAAAAAATCAATTGAATAAGAATTGGAAAAATTTGATGGCATGATTCTAATAACAATCCTAAATTTTCTTATATGATAATTTTATTTCACTATCTTAATTTTCTATAAGTTTTATTTTTCAAGCAGTTAATTGAACACCCTTTCCACGACTTTTGATATAAAAACCAAAATTATTTAATTCATTACAAAATAAATTATTTCAAGAACATAACTAATCCTTTAAATACGATAATTGAACTTAGGTAGTACGCTTGTCTTTTACAAATATATTTTTACACATCAATAATCAATTTGGATGCAATTTTAATTTAGTTATCATGAAAGCTTTTAAATTAAAAATTAAAAAGATTAAAATAAAATAAAAACATCAATGCACAAATGTTTTCTATAAAAAAAACTATGAAATTCTAATTATGTATTGTACTTGAAGATATACAAGAGCATATAACTACTTTTGTTCGGCTAAAAAGATAATATATATATATAATTTGATAAGATAAAAAAATACAACAATAATCTTCTATCTTTCATAATAAGTTTTTTTTTTTGTAATAACAGAAATTCTCATGTTAAAAAATATTAATAATAATAAATAAAACATTCAAAAATATTTTTGTATTTTGAAGAGTAAAATAAATAAGTTTTAAATTATTCAAATTATACATATTTAATTAGAGGTAATTAGCTTTAAAACAAATATTGTAAGAGGTTAACCAAATTTGATATTCAAAGATCATTTTATTTTAGAGACATTTTTTCAATATTTCTTAAATAAATATTAGTGATAATTCTTCTACTTTGCAATATATTTTTGGCGTTCTGCCTCGACCTAAATTGCAACACACATTAGATCAACTATTAGGTTTTTCTTTCTTTTTCTCTAGGTGTCTTGTTAGCGAGAATATGGAAGTTGTCACGACCTGCCTTATTCGATTGAATACAGTTTTGGGAACATATGGTTTTAGCTTTTACACTTGCTTCATCTTTAAAACTTATGAGACAATGTGAGCATATGCCTCCGAAGATTTGTTGAAATTAAAACAATCATAGTTTAATATAACTATATGCGTCTATTTTTTATGCCCCCAGGCGACTCATTTCTTATTTTGGCTAAGACGACCCTCACGCATCAAACAAGAAATATAAAGAGACCTTTTCTATCTTTTCCGGAAAAGATTCTCAAATATTGGAGTGGTCGTTTTCTTCCTTTGGGTTTTAATGTTTAATTCGAGATTCTCATAATGTGATTAATTATTGCACCCTGCTTGGCCGGCATATGTGATCCAATTTTCTCTAGTTGTGAATTCCACCCAATGTTGCACCACCATGGAAATCTTAGGATCCTTTTTGTCCCTTTGCGAAATTTCAACTTGCACGCGTGGGATTAGAGAACATTCAATTTGCCGAAGCTTGATTAATTAGCTCTACATGAACATCCACTGTGACAATATAAAGATCCCAAGTCCAATTTACAATTATTTGATTTTGAACATAAGAGGAAAACGAAATCAATCTTGATACTCATGTTATATATGCACTGTGTATTGGAAACATGTTATGAGTTATGTGATTGTGCTAATCAATTTAACGGAGGGTGGATGTGCATCATCTATAAACTTAAATAATATTGATGATTGATGAAATGAAAAGTAGTGTATTGCACACGATGATGAGGGAGACTATGTTCCCCAAGGGTTGTCACGAATCCAAAAAGTTTCCTGAAAAATATTTAGACAAAGATAAAGGGTGGGAAAGTTGTTTGGCATGTACTGGTAGAGGCAGAAGGAGGGTGGTGGCTAGGGCAAGAGAAGAAGACGAAAGGCTGCTACATGGGCATCGATTGTTTTGACTTTAAGGTCCACTACTCCATTTAGCATATAGCTCATGTCCCTGTTCAGTATATGCCATTCCAATGGGAAGGGTAAGTATTGAGACACACACTACACTGTGTTAGCCTGATCATGTTCCATTCAATGTGGATGTTACACATGGCCTAATACTATGATACCCCTATGCACCCTATCTCCCTGTCCCTATAATCATCATTCCTTCATTCATATTATTCTTGTCTTTTGCATGGAAATGTAGACTACGACCATCTCTTTATTTGCATGGAAATGCAGACCAAATACTATCATTCGATTCCAAAACATGAATTGGTATTATTAATTTAGGAAAGAATGTCAAAAGAAAAAAAATAAAAAAGAAAGAAAAGAAAAAATAGTAAAAAATGAGATAATTTTATAGGATACTTAATAGAAAAGAAAATAAAAAATTAAGTTAAATACATATGTATGTTATATAAATATTCTTAATGAAAGAATAAAATATGTAAAAATAAGAATAAAATTGTCTTTTAAAGACAAAAAAAGTTAACTTTTCTCTCAATTTGGAAGGATTGAACATATAGGTTAGTTTTCTTTTCTTTCCTTAATTTTTCTAGTGATATCAAACAATGAAATGAAAGAAAAATTATTTTTTTTTGTTTTTTTTTTTCACTTTTATCCCTTTTATACATATTAAAAATTTCTAGAGGTATGTTACTAATTTTTTAAAGTAAATTACATAAATTATTTTTGAGATTTTATAAAATTATACAAACTCTCATTGTTTTTATCTACTTCTATATTAATCGTTTTAATCTTTTAAAAATATACACTGATACCTTCTTATATATTATGTTATTTCTCTTAATTGTTTATAAAATATTATATCATGTTTTCATATAAACGAGGTTAATGTATATTAAAAAAATATAGAGTGCTGATGTAATTTTACAAAACTTCGAAATAAATAGTAAGATTAACTTTTTTAATGTTGTGCCTTCTAATTAAAAGTTAAATGATTAACTTCTTTGTATACTTAGGGAGAGTTTTCTCATCCATAATGGTCATACAAAACTTGAATATGCTTACTTCTAGTGGATGATACATGTGGTCTCTAAATAAAGGACTAATTTCTTGGATTATAGAGGAAAAGTTAACTTCTTTTAATAATTTTTTTTACATAGATTAACTATTTTATTAAGAAATTAAAATAAATAAAAAATTATTAAAATAAGAAAAAAAATATACTAATGGTTATGTAACTTATTTTTTTGTTTCTAAATTAATTTTATAATTTTTAAAAGTTCTAAAATAATTCTTTTATTTATTTAATTAACATGTTAGTTCTTTTGAAAAACTTATCATTTTTTATTACAGACACAATTTTAAACCTTTTTATTTATTTATTCAAGATATAAAACTTGTCTTATTAGATTTATCTATATAAAAACTATGAGAACTAGTTAATATTTAGACAAGAAAAAACATAAACAAGAAAAAAAATTGCTTAAAAAGTGAGTCTCATTAACAATCAAAAAACTTTTTATGAGGTCCACCTTTTCTATTGTTCACAAGACTCAAATTTCATGTAATTTTCATCATGTTTATGGTTCTTTTTGTTGTGAACATTAACTAGTTCTCATAATTTTCATGTAGGTGAATTAACACAAGTTTTACTTCTTGAATTAATAGAAAAAAAGAAGTTTAAAATTGTGTCTGAAAATTGTAAATGATAACTTTTATAAAAATATTGGCATGTCATTAATTAAAAAAATAAGGAGATTATCTTTAAACTTTTAAAAATTACGGGACCAAATTTTTAAAAAATTAAAAAATCATTCATATATTTTAACCCTAAAGTAAATTGCATAACATTAAAATAATAATTCAAAAATATTTTATGGTTGAATAAAACTTCATTATGTTTAAAAAAGAGTGACGAGAGAAGCATTGAAAGTGCGAATGTGAGAGAATGTTAGGCATTTGAAAGTAAATAGACACATGAATTATTAGCGTTGGCCTAATAGTAGGAGATTGAGATAATATGCATAAAGTCATAGATTTGAATCTCAATATGACCATTGTACACCAAAATAAATAAATAAATAGTCAAACAATAGATTATGAAAAATATCAAGAATAAAAAAATCAATTGTATTTAAAGGTTTAAAAGATAAAAATACTACTTCAAATAATATTTTAAACTACTGAAATAAATGTTTGGTTTCACATTTCAAATGTCTCGCATTTTCAATGTAATTTTCTAAAGTTAATAGTTATAGCTTTCACATCTCAAACGAGATTCTTCTATTCCCAACATGTTTTCAAATATACTATTTATCAAGCAAGTTTATTTTATCAAGACAAATACTCTAGCCAATAAAATAAGTTATTAGATATTCGAATAGTGTTATCAATTACACTTAATATTTGATTTTACAAATATATTTCTACTTAAAAAAATTAGTGTATTTAATTCTTAACTATTTATCATCTTTATTCTTTTTTAATTGTTGAATTTTTGTTTTTATTTATATGTTATTTGTAAAGTTCAAGATAACATTAATTGTTCTTTTATCAATTATACCTTTTTTTTTATCTAATTTTTAATTAATTTACATACATACATTTATTATAAAGTGAAAATAAAAAAAGAATAAAATAAGAAACTTTACAATTATTTAATTAAAATCAACAAAATTTATTACATTTCTTAATTTTTACTTTAAAACCTTAAAAAAACAAATAAAAAAATGAAGAGAGTAATATAATGAATGATATTAATTACCTTGTCCTTAACAATAGTTCAATATTCGTATTTTCTGATTCAATGTTTTTTTATCCAAGTAATTAAAAACCACTGTGCACGTAAATAAATTAGTGTGAAGTTGAACTTAACTAATGGATCTCAAATTTCACCCGATTAAACTTTCGTTAAATATTTGGAGGAGGAAAAGAAAAACTTTACCGTTGAGAGGGATTCAACTCAATTTGAGCCAGATTGTTTCCACTAAGAAGTACATAACACTATAAAATAAAATAAAAATCTAAGTAATTAAAAGGATATATTTTATAAGAATTTGTTATGAAAAATATAAGAAAATCACAATTTAACTAAATAGGTTAATTTGTTTCGTAGAAATCTCGTCGTAATTTCACTCATCCAATTACCTCTACAGATTATATGGTGTGACTTATGCGGAATGACGGGTTGGTAGAATGGTTGATATGCCAAAGCCTAATTTCAAGGAGTCCCCTGTTTAATTGCTTGAATTGGTGAAGTGAGAACATAACTGGCTTAGGTTGTTTTTGTAGCATACATTGGTCAATTTTGTTTTCATGGTGTTAATTAAATTACCAAAAGCAATAGACTTTTACCAGCTAATTCTGATGTCAACCAAAAGCTTTGCATTATAATTAAAGTTTGAGTTGCGGATGGAGACAATAAAATGACATATATTCATGAATTCTAAAGTCTCTTTTTCTTCCTTTCTATCTTTCTTTTTTTCTTTTTTTAAGATATGGCGATGCCTTTAAGTGCAATTTGTTCCCAATTCATTTGTTTGTATCCTATCCTTCTTTGGAAAAGAGTAAAACTTAATGCTATCAATAGCTTTTCTTTTGAATGATATGGAGCAGCCACTTTGACTGTATTTGTTTTATCAACTTAACACCATTACATAAGACAATTTAAAAGCTTCTTTAAACTATGGAATGTTTAGGTGGGGACATGTGCTTCCCCCTGTTCAACAAATTAACAATTTTACTTAAGAAAACGTGATTGTAGAAAGGATTCACGGATAGATAACCTTTTCATCTTTTTGGTTTCATTTAAAAAAAAAAAAAAAAAAGAGATATGAAACTGCCAATGTTGAACTCTGGTCAAATAAATTAAGTGCTCCAATTCAAGGAACGATGGTATGCAATCAATTGGACAGCATGTGCTTTGGATTGCTTTCTCAAAAGAACATTTGAACATATAGAATATTCCATGCACACTCACATTTTGGATCGACTATGTATGACCCACGAAAACTAAGTTTAAGGCTACGGTTCCATATTCCATAACCAAGTATATTGTGTCCTTCTCTTCTTTTATTTGTAAATTTTCAATAAACATGCAACATTCGAAGCTTAGGACTAAATAACATCTTTTCTTAAAGATTTGGACTAGATTTATATCTTGACCTTTTCAATGCGAGTGATATATATATAGCATTAGAACTTGCGATGGTTCTTCTATAAGGAGACATGTAAATTTATACAAGGCTAACATATGTTGGCAGAGGAAGTTGTAGACACTTCTTACAAAATAATAAATCACAACTGAAATCATTCGTGCGTTTTTTTTAGGTAAACCATGCAGAAACTAAAACTGAATAATGTAAGTATTTGCATTCCAAATGACTAACTACCCCTTCAAAAATCCCTAAATCAGAAGCCCAAAATGACATTGATCTGCAAAATACAATATAAGGTGCATCGAATCTATCATAAAGGGTCAAAATGGCAAAAAGGAGGAAGATAAAGGATCTTATCATTTTAACAAAGTAGAGATACTTCAATTTGCTTTACGTATTCAATATATTTCATCCATACATATATGTAAAGTATGCAAGCTTTTAAAAAAAATGTTTTGAAAATTCAACATAGTTACACATGAGACACGGAAACATGTATAATATAGTAATGTAGAAGCATAGTCCTTTAATGAACAAAAATAAAATTATTCTTATTTGTAAACAATAAAAATGAGTTATGATCACAATGATTTATAATTTTTATGTAATTTTTAGTAATATCCAATAAATATGTCTAAATTAATTTGAATTTGTAGAATCACAATTATATATATAAATTTATATGTATTTAGATATATATCTTTCACGTATTGTATTGTATATATTTTTAAAATAATCACATTGTTATATTAGATACATATCATTTTATATATATGTATTATATATTAAAATTTTATGTTTTAATAATTAATATGCACTAATATTATAAAATAATTATATTAGTTATTTATCATTAGTGAATTTTATTTTATATGATCAAATTAAGTGAGTTTGATATACTACAAAATAGGATGATATGGACTTAAATGAGTAAATATTAGTGATGATTCATTAGGATTTAATGAGAATTCTATTAAGTTAACACATTATAAGAGCCTCAATATATCAAGTTTGACACATAATTTCTCTTATTCTAATTAAGGAATAGAAAGACTTTGGTTAAGGAAAAAACATAATATCAATATTCATTATCGTGATGGATTGTCATAATGATCTTGCAAAGAACACTTAAATCAAGAAGTAACTACGAATTCAAGTATCTTATCTAATATTTAATAATTAAGCATGTTGTAAATTTCAAGACTTTTAGATAAATGTTATAGATTATAGACATGTGAATTCTTCGTGATGGATAGTCATAATGATCTTGCAAAGAACACTTAAATCAAGAAGTAATTACGAATTCAAGTATTTTATCTAATATTAAATAATTAAGCATGTTGTAAATTTCAAGACTTTTGGATAAATGTTATAGGTTATAGACATGTGAATTCTTTGGCTTTGCATAAAGAATAAAAAAAAACTAAAATAAGGTTTAAGGTTTAAAATCCCAACAATTGGTATTAGATATGATGGTTTGTCATGGTGATTAGCTTGGATGAGCATCATGGAATTGGTAGCGATGGATCCAAACTTAAGGATCATTTGTATCAAAATTCTTTCTATGGGTGGATATTAAAAGTCTTCATGGTAATGTAAAGGTTAGATGGCGTGTCTCATTGGATAACAACGATGCACGTATCTAGAGTATGTTGACGACCATGAGTTGGTAGTCATGATTAAACTTTAAAAGGTCATAATTAAATGCTCATAAATTAAAAAAAACTTTTGTTTAAAAAAAACTACAATGTAAAAGAAACTTATACTTAAAGAAAAAATTATTTAAATAAAAATTTGATTTCTTAAAGATAAATTTTAATATTAAATAAAAATGAACAAGTTAAATAACATAAATAAATAAAATTTACAAACTTGATACAATATCAAATTTATTTAGATATTTAATTGCACTTTTCGATAAAAAAAATCGTCCTAAATTTATGCTCCTCTTACTTTCTCAACATTATATCCATACATCAAATATATTTATATTTTGACTTAGCTCCATAAAAGAAAATAATGAAGTGTGAAAATTACGTATATGCATGAGAAAAAGAGATCATTCCGGAAAAAAAGACAAAAGGCAAAGGGGTAATTAGCATTTGAACATGAAATGCAGCTGCAGCTGACATGGCTTCCTTGGAGACTATTTGTCACGTATTTTTGAAACAACATGACACATCAAACTGACATTCTCAGCCTGTTTACCGGAACTTTTGTTAATTTTTGTTTTCTGTAGCTTTCATGTATTAATGTCAACACATTCGATGCTTCTTGCTAATAATATATCTCTATTTTCAACTCTTAAATTAATGGATAGAGTAGTACACTTGCGAATAGAATGGATGGTATCAATGATAGCATTATATACTATATTAATATTGATCGAGATGCATGAGTTTTATTTTTAATATGTTGAATGGGTGTGTAGTCATTAAGGTAAGCATGCAAGCATTATGATATCAAAGCATACCTTGTCCATGCTAGACATGATAGTGAATGAATAAGTTTGCTGCATCGATTAGCAAGAAGAAAGCTTAAACTTCGATTTTTGGCTGTTTAGATTTTTTTTTGTTTGTTTGTTTAATTTGGCTTGGCTTGCAAGACAGAATTCCAAGGGTATATGATGTTAGGAAGTTAGCTAGGATGTACTTGTCCCTAACATGCATTCTCTAATCATTACCTTTAATCCATTTATTCAAAACTTACGGCTATGGCCACTTTGATTTGCACAATTTGCATTATAAGCACTCATAGGAACTCGGAATTAGGTATGCTTCAATTGAGTCAATATTTAAAGTAATAAAATTTGAATTTTTGCTCTCATGGGACACTAGTTAAAAGAAATAAAAATTTAAATTATTAATATATTAATTGTTTTTATTTAATACTTGTTTTTTTTTTTTCTTTAACCAGTAGTTTTAATCCTTATTAACAAAATCCAAACTTCCTAGTTATAGCAATTGCATTTGTAGTATAGTTGAAAAGTGTAACTAAAAAGAAAAAAAAAAAAGGAGTGGTTAGCAGAAAAACGTCATGCCAAGTGGACTTATTGACTGTTAAATAGGACATAAAGATAAAAATTACTTTCTCATTTTCTTTTTCTTTGAAAATATGTGTTTTTATAACATGTTTGGGAATTGCTTTATTTTCAAAGAAATTATAATTATTTTATAAAAATTCTCTAAAGATGTTGATGAGAACTGACAAGATTATTTCTTCAAAAGAAACTGAACCAATAGTTTTTGATTTGGTAGATGAGTTTGGAATATTCTGTGTCGTCCATTAAACTTTAAGTAATGTTGGTCAAAAAATATGCTGATTTCCATGAATTGGTGATTTCATTGTTTGTGGCTTGTCGAACTTCTTGTCTCAAATATTCTTTGGGACCCCCTTAGCTCTTTCTGAAATTTTCATCTTATGTGACATTTTTAAGACCAAGACACATGCAGTTGAATATGGCCAAACATTGGGTTTTTTACCAATGCACTACCCCCTGCCACCAAAAATATGCCCAAGCTTGAATAAAGAAGGTGATAATAAGAAATACTAGGAAATATCTCAAAGTTCCCCTCATGTATATGATAAATTACGCATATAATGATTTGTATTAAAATATTTCATTTATTTTTAATAAATATTAAATAGCCCTTATTTATTAATGTTTATAGAGAGACACAATTTAAATATAGCCATGTAATGCTATGATTTAGCATGAGACTGAGAGCATCCATGTTACTCTTAGGATACAGAGTAAGTCAAATATGAATGTAGAATGAATGAAGCAATAGGAAAATTCAGTTGATTTTAATTTGATGATTTTTTTTTTATTTGGCCACATGTGCAAAATTTAAATTAATTATGTTGTGTGTCATTCAACTACTAAAATATCATGTTGAACGTGCCAACATATAAAAACTTGTAGAAATCCACAAAGATACCGTTTACAGAAAGTGTTTTCTCAAGGCCCAAAGAAGTTTGGATGAAAGGCAATTCCCAATTTGGTGGGGGTTATGAATAAAGGCAAACATTGGATCATGCCATTGAGTTGGATAGCTACTTTAATCTGGGCTAGCTTTGCATTCATTATCTTGGGCCAGCCCAAATACACAAATTGATGCGGGTGTGCTCAAATTTCTTTGCTTTATATTGTGTGCTCAATCATTAGCAGCAAATGCAGTCTAAATTATTTGACAAAACATAAAGTATGACATCTTTTTTTGCCCATAACTATTTTTGTAAGCTCAAATATGATTCTCGTTTTATAATATATTCATTTTAAGATTTTAGCTTCTATAAAAAAATCATCAGCTTTTGTCCTTGTAAAATATTATTTTACAATTTTAATTTTTATTATTATTTACTGAAGACATGACAACTGTATATTTAAGATCAGATATGATGCTTTTTAAATAATATAAACTAAAATTAATATTTTTCAACATAAGAGAGACTTATATCAAACTTTTATAATTTTTTAAGTACTAAAAGAACAATATCAAAAACTAAAACAAAATTTTATAAGAATCAAAATCAATAAAAAAATATTTATAAAAAAATCATAAAATAAGTATAAAAACTAGAAACATATTTAAGATACGAGTTTTCTATTCTCATCAAATTATAATCTTCAATATACCAAAATAAAAAAAAGTTACTATATTTAATTAATCCACTGAAATAAAATAAATTCAAGTAATATATATTTCATTTTCCTTAGAGAAGATTTCGGATTTACACCTTACACAATTGTGCATGAAGAAATGACCTTTGAACTTTGATGAGAAAACTAACTTGCTACGTTTTAAATGTTCTTTTCAAACATATTTGCCTCCTACAAATGATTCTTGTCATACCAAATATTTAAAAGCCTATTTATTTATTCATTTAACAAAAAAGGTCTATTACTTGTGTGAGAAGATTAAAAGTAGGCCAAACTAAACTACAAAGAGACCAGACTAGAATTAGAGTCAGGAATCATGTACAAAGGAACCTGGTGCCACTTGAGTTGAGGACATTGTGACAGCAGTCAAATCGTTTTATTCATACAAAATTTTTGCCTCAGATCTACTTTATTTCCTTTGTCCCCCTAGTCTAAAAACATGAGGGCTCCTTCACAACTGCAAAGTTGACTGTAATTAACAAGAACCACATACTCATCTAATAGTCCTATCATACACACTTTTTCAATGCTTTCAACTATCATCATCATCATCAGTAAAGTCTGGTTCAAGGGGCTTCCTCAGTGAACCAAGAATGTCAAGTTCAGGCCCATATCTCAGGCTCCTACCTTTCCTTGGGCTGGATGCTAGTTTTGCAGCATACATCATGCCCTTTGGGGCCTGCAGAGGTGCAGAGAAATGTTCACTGCCACTTCCAGGCACAAAGGCCATGATCAGATTCTCCTTTTTCTTAAGCTCACTTGCCTCCTTCATTCTCTTATACCTGAACCATGCTGCTTGTATGAAGCATGCAGCCCAAGTTCTCCACTGATGGGAGTGGAACCTAAAAGTGTGCCTCAGTTGTTTGCTGTGCAACCTTCGGAATTGTGCTGCCACAAACTTCAAGTCCCCTGCCATGAGTGCAAAGGCTTCCACTTCAGTGATGGCTTTCACTGTGCGAGTTGACGAAGGAAGAACAACCGTTGGACGAGGGTCCAAGGTCCAAGGCAAGAGCTCTTCACCACAGAAGTCACCAGAGCCAAGTCTACAGGAGTTGAAGAAACCTGTTCTGCCACCATTGGTGGTGCAAGAATCTAGGCGTCCTCGAACAATGAAAAGCATCTCATTCACAAGGTCACCTTCGCGAACCACACAAGCGCCTGGAGTGAAAAGAGAAGGCTTCAGCCTTTCACATATTGCATCTAGCATCCTTTCATCCATTTGATCAAATAGTGGTACCTGCCATTGGCCAATAAGTAGTCGTTCTTAGTTGCCCGTTTCCCAAGAAACATGTTAACAAGATAAAATCATTGTTGTCATGAACCAACAATTGCTAGAACTTAAGCTATTAGATGAAGATTCATGAGTAACTTTTGTATTAGTATGTATCCATTGGGGCTGCCTCATGCAAGTGCTCTTTGGACTTGCAGCATGGATAATGTGAAGGTCCACCAACCTTGTGCTGAAATTCAACTTTTTATTAGAAGAAAAAAAGGGAGCAAGGATCAAAATCTAGGTCACTTAGGCATAGAAGCTTAGATACAATGTCATGAACCAACTATTCCACATGCTAATACTGAGGCTTTTTATTTTATTTTTTAAGCCGAGTATCCTTTACTAAACTAATTCGTTGAAATACTAAAATCTATTTAAAAAATTGATCTCTCTGAGACTTTTAAATTACATTTCTAACATGAGAGGCTTATTTGAAACTTTCACAATTCACGAAAGTACAAAACTTAGATGCAGTTTCTTAGTTACTTTGAGTGTTTTATTCTCTTATCAGAATTGGAGTTTCACCTCATTATTAGGCATAACAAAGGATTACATTAAATATCAACACAGGTTATCAAGGTGAAAATCCTAAGAAATTGCATCCAAGGTTTGTCCTTCACAAAACTGTGTCAAAGAAAGCACTTGTAGAAAAGAAAACAAAGATTTACTTGTCGGACTAGATTAAGGCAAAGGTGGCGTTTGATGTCACGTCTTAGATCTGTGGGAAGGCCTCTGAGAATAGTTTCCTCATCAACTCCCCTAGTAGCAACCCATCTAAATTGTTCATGACGTCGCACATTTTGCTTCAGGTAACGGGGGAGCTGCCTGTGATGCATCCATCTTTCCGTATCAGTCCTTCTTATTCTCCATTCTTCTAGCCGCGTAGTGGTGGATTGCAAGTAAGTCTGTTAATCAGTAAGAATTTCAGTTATATGAAAAGGATGAAAATATAAGATATGAAGATCAGAGTTATGATCTTATCTAATTATCACACTCACACGTATTCATGGTGCATTCATTATCCCTAGCAAGCTTGGATCAAGCTTTTGCCAACAAAACGGAGTCAACCCTTGATATTATAGAAAATCGATAAGTCGATTAGGAAGTTAGTTAGGATTATTAGTTCTATAAATAAGAGACTTCATTGTGTAATTTTTATCTTTTTTATCCATCAATATGTCACCAATTGAGTATGCTCTTCATTTGTCTTAAGCATATGATCTCTACCTTTCTCATCCTCTGATTATTAACAGAGCCTTCCGTACTTCTGCAAAGTGATCAATGAAGTCTCTTATTTGCAGAGCTAATCATCTTAACTAACTTCCTAATTGACTTGTTGATTTTCTGTAACTTGTATTAACCGTCAATGAAAATTTTAAATTAAAGAACATTGTAGGCCTAATAAATATTATATGAATGATAATATTTCATTATAAAGTATGATAATATATACTACTCAGTGAACAGAAAGCCTGTATTACAAGGTTCAGAAATTTTATATAAAACTTTAAATAGTCCTTGTAAGCCACAAGGAAAATGCTATAAATAAACCTTATGTTTAAGGAATACTATCATACCAACATACAATGAGTTTATTTTTGCAAATAATTGTCTAGTCCTGAGACTTGCAGCACATTAGAACCTGGTAACAGCTAGACTTACTTGCATATTGCCTATAAGAAATGCAAAAAGCACTAATCCCAGAACAGCAATGATCACAGCAAAATTGATCTCCGCAACACGTGTGCCTGTTAAGAGATTCTGTCCCACAGAACTGCAAATTTGGCATATTATTGGTCAGAATAGCACAATTCACAAACTTTAGTGTGGACTGAAAATAAGTTAAGGATTAAGAATGAATGGCTGTTAAGACGCAAAGAACATACTGTTTTCTTTAAGCGAATAAAGGTCTTGGTTATAGTAAACAAAAAAGGGGAAAATTTTAGTTTAATTTTTCCTTTATAAATCAACTTATCAGTCACTAAGATATGGCTGATTGGAATCATTATAATCGATCAATAGTATTTCTGATCTTCAAGGAAGTGATAATTATGCTGTGAATTATGTTTATTGCCACACAACAAACTTGTTCTTTGATCAATTATTCAACTTTTACATAAAAAAGTTAAGCTACCTTAGATTCCTCAGTCCCCACCAGAGACAATAATAGTATTTGTTGAAGAATTTTGAGGCCGTAATTTCCAAATTTAGAGCATCAGCAAAAATGCCAAATTGAAAGAAATCACTGTTCTGATCACATAGACGTGAGAGATTGCTTGATCTTAACCAAGCAATCCTATCTGGGTCATTCATGTTTTGGCAATCAAGATAATGATATTGGCAGTGTGGGTACTGCAGTGTACAAGCTTTCTTCCAACATTCATTCTGGCGTTCAATTGATAACAAATACCAAGAGGATCCTAAAACCTTTTTAAAAGAGAGGGACAGTTAATAACTGAATCAAAAGCAACAAAAAAATCAAATAAATGAAAATCATAAAAATTTGAAAAAGAGAGCTTGATATATAATATATAAAATTTGAAAGCTATAGTATAATGTCCATCATTAGTTCTTATGCAAAGAATTATTTGGAATGGTGACTTACATGACTAGCCAGCATATAGAGCATCAAATTATATGCTGCCCCAGCCCATGCTTTTTCCATCATTACCCCATTTGCCTTGACGATTTCAGATGATAGAGGATAAATAAGATACAACCTCAAGAGGTACTGGAAAATGGAAACAAGGCGTAAAACATGCCTTGAAGCAATCATTTGAGACCCTTTTAGATTTGGAATTACAGCCCAAATCAATACCTAACATGTATATGAATTACAAAAATTGTTATCCCAAGGCAGAAGAAACAAAACGGGATGCACACAACTGAAACACAATAGCATTTAGAGCTGTAACATCAATTTAGTTCAGCAAATGAACCCGAGAAATGCAACCAAATGGCACAACCAAGTAGAGACTTTTAGTATATTAGTAGATTTTCGTTTTATCATAGCACAAAGAAGAGGCTTTCAGGATCTGTGTAGAGTGCAGTTGAGTGGGAAAAAGTGAAAGTGGTTTATGAAAAATTATAACCTTAAAAAGCTTACAATTTGTCCAAATATGTTTTCACATCATTCAACCAAGCAAATACTTCGTAGTCTTTATCCTTCTCTTTCACCTATTTGGCAGAATGTGAGCATAAGGCTGGTGTAAATTAACAATGAAAATGAAGGGAAAAACAATCACTGCATTTAGAAGTCTTCTTAGTCTCAGATTATCTAGATTCACAAGTATAAAATTGCAAATCAACTGTTAAGTTGACCCTTATTTCGCTGTATCAAATCGAGAAAAATTATCAAAATATAGGGATAGCAACAATGCACAAGGTAAACCTTTTATTGTGGTCAGTATTAATTTACACTCAGAGTTGACTAAGCCCATTTAGAATATTAAGATATGCTAATAGTGTTCAATAGTTAAGCAATCCTTTTGGATGATGCTAAAGCTTAAATTAGGTAAGTTTGGGAGTTGTGATCAATTTTATAAGAATCAACAACTCGTGTTCTTTGCTTCTTCAAAAACAAATTTTCAGAAATTTTGGGATCAGAGAAGAAATGAAGGCACATTTTATGTCAGGAACATACCTGTGGTAGTGGTTGAGCAGCCACTAGATCAAACCAGAAGTCTCTTCGCATGTACTTGGATGCAATTTTTGAAGAGTCTATGATAAGTTCTCCTCTACCAGAAACACGAGAGGAAGGAGCAATATAAGCAGTTTGAAACCGAAAATAAATCTGAATAATGTAAAATGCATCAATCAATGACCGTATTATGGTGAGGAACACTTCAAGACCAGTTGACATATCAATGCATTTGTCTTTCTTAGCCACTGGTAAGTAAAAGAATAGGGGATCCACAAATAATGAAAGCAAACAAGCTGCTAAGAAAATTTTGTTCCAATTATTTACTCTTGATCCCCTAGGGTCCAATATCAAAATCTGTGCTGCATCATAATCCTCAGAAAAGACCCTGGAAAGTTCTCTTCCATCAGAGGACTTGCCTATTGCATCCTTCCCGCCCTTCTGTTTGTCACTCATTTCATCATAGGCCACCATTGACAAGTGACTTTCTTTGTTGTCCATTAACGTATTTGTCTCAAGTTCATCTTGAAATCTGGATGCACATATACACAACTCAATTTCAGCACAAAACCAAATGAAAAAAAAAAAGTGATGAAAATAGCCTAGTCCTACAAAATTGTAATCACATAGATTGACACATGTCCTATAATATTAACTGGCATAAGTATCACTGAAGTCTAATTATGTGCAAGTTTGCAGCTCAATGTCAATAGGGAAGAACTGGCAAACCTCACAGATCTTGATCTATCAGAACCCATTGTTAGTTCAACTTTTTAGTTTCACTCTTCAGGTGGACACAAGAGAACATATATATACAGGCTATTAACCACAGGAAAAGATTTGATAATTACGTGCTCAACCACAAAATATTGAAGCTAGTTTTCAGTGCAATCTTTCCCAGAAATCATGTGACAGAAAGTAGTACTATGTTGTACAGTAATCTTTTTGTGTATTTTTCATGAAAGTACAGGTAAAACCTGTGAATTTGACACTTCTAAAAGCTTGTGGAGGATTCAAAGTCGTTGCTTCTTGGACTTAATGGTCAACTTGACATAATTTTTTCTGATATAAAAGATGAAACTAACAAAGAAAGAATATGAAATGAAACATACATATGAGGTCCATGTATTTAGAGCCACAAAAACTTCCTTCATCTATTGCATCTGTTTTATTGTCCATGCAAAATTTCAAGGTTCGGTTAGGGGAAACGTATCATTGTAAAACATCACATTCAAGTCCAATTATGTGGATAAATAATAGAAGTAGAAAGAGGAGTACCATAAGCTAGAAAAAGGGGAGAGAAGAAAAGAAATAGAGGAAGAGAAATTTTACCAGGAAATCCTTGCTGTCAATTCCCCTTAAAAGCTAACTTGAATTCATTATTTGACTTCTACCATGAATTTTAATTCCAAACTCCTGATTTGTCCTAATCACTGAACTGAGACATGGATCATGGAGCAGTCTCATTCTATTATGAAACCACTTAGCTTATTATTCCCCCACTTGAGTTCTATGACTTGGACTGTAACCGTGTGAGAAGGTGTCAACAAAAGTAATTGGAAGATTACCTACTAGTCTACTAACCAAAATTCAGATAATGTCATAATTGTTAATGAAAGCTTTCCAAATGACACATTGGTTTTTTTAATGTTTTTTATCCATGTCATGTGTAGAATAGAATCCTCCACCCAAGGGAGAGAAAAGGGGCATCAAAGCTTACAATTGCATAGTAAGCTTCTTTTTCTTCTTTTTATGTCTCAAATTTTGATGGCATTGAGAACCTTAACCAACATCACCGCAGAGACTGATCATTAATGTCAAGCCCAAAAGCCAAGTCATACACCTTCCTCTGAACTGCATGCGTTGTCTAGGGACAGCTATGCATTAATATTGGAAACGTGTGTAGAATTATGCGAATATGGATTATAGGAAACACAAACTCTAACACTTCATCTTCATAAAATTTCGTACATTAATTTTTTTAATAGCTGAAATTCACCTAGATCTCACTAAATATGTGGGTCTCACTTTATTTTTTCATACAATGTCCGCACTAAAGTTTAAATTTATAATTTCATGAATATTGTTTAATCTCTTCATTATTAAACCAATTCTAGTGATTTCTCTTTTTTTTTATTTAATACATCCTATTAAGACTAATGAGACTCATTAATCTCAACCAATAAAAAATAGTATATTAAAAAATGAGCGTTAAAATATATTACCAGCACTATCATGAATGATATAATTTGAAATTAATTTTAGTGTGATTATTATTCTTACTATCGTTATTTATAACACATAGTTTCTTGACTTTGGAAACAATTCTATGGCTTCTCCTACTAATTTTCGTTCACTTCTCAATCATTTTCCGCGTCTCTCAATCACTAACCGGACGTTTCTATTTTTTAATTTTGTCGTACCATAAATACACATTTATTATGTTTTTCCGAACCGTATTTTGCAATGTATTATTGTAAAAACTGCTGATGGAGGCAAAATTATGGAGAACTTATTAGAAGTTAGCTTTAAAAGGAATGATAACTGGTTAATGAGCCCCGTTATTTGACTTGATTTCAATCACAAATTCTCTGAAATTAATCATAAGATTAGCTTGAGATTGAAGTGGATCATCAACTATTTATGCAGCTGAGGAGTTATAGGGCGAAGCAGAATAACCGTGACTCGTGGGTGACACTAAATCAAGGGTGAATATAGAGATTAATGGACAGAGTACAGATTGCAATTGCAAAGGTGATAGCATTAAATGCAAGGCTGGTTTGAATCAACAACAATAATATATTTCAACTACCCAAACCAGACATGCATAGGCAATAGGATGGAATAGTTGTTGCGGCTATTCAAAATAAATGTATAAAACATTTTGTTATTTTATATATTGCTGTATGCCCTATATCTATATCACCGGTGTGTTGTTATATGTTAAATTATGTTTATATACCCAAAAAAAATTATATAATATTTAAATTTAATAAAAAAAACATTATTATAAAAATGTAATGAAACATAGAATAAAAACATATTTGTAATTGGAAAATAATTTTTATATAAGTAAATTTATGTTATTAAAATGATGTACCAAAAAATAAGAAGAAAAATGTACCAAGGTGATGTGTAAACTTTATTAATAATTATACTAAAGTTAATAAAAAAACTAATCATTAATTACTTTGAAATGAATATATTATAATATGTCTTAACATGAAAATTTATAACACGGTCTTTAAACTAATGTTATAAATAACATTCAAGTGATTTTCATTTCAGTTATAAATGAAATTTATTAACAATTTTAATCTTATGAAAGAAAATAAAATGTATTTTTTGATAAATAATATGTATATATTTGGAAAATTGTTCAAGATTTATTTTTATGTAATTGAAAGTATTTAAATATCCTTTATTTCAAAAAATATATCTATATTTTAAAAGTGCGTGTTTAATATACTTTAACTTATGCATCAAATATACCTGACAAAAAGCGTATATTGTTGCGCACTTGTACACTAAAGATGTCATGTATTTATTGAATAAGGTTCTAATAAGATAGTTGCAAAGACTTTTTTTTTTTTTAAAGAAAATTATACTGGAGGGTGATATGGTCAAAAGCACTTCTACGTTTGGGATTGTTAAGCAAAAGATAGATATTGCAATTCATAAGTAAAGAAATTGGATGCAAGGATAATCAATAATTAATTCATTGGCTATCCAAAAAAAATCAAAGGATATAAATTTTTATCCAAAGGACGCTATAAGGAGTATTGAAATTTGGGGTCTAGCCCTCCTAATATATATATATATATAAGTATTGAAATTCATAATACTAGGTTGATTAAAAATTGTGAAATTGTAGTAATGAAGCACCATGCCAAGTATGAATCCAAGAAAAGAGAGCATAAGTCTCATTGACTTGTGTCTTTAATAAATTTGTTTTTTCATAGATCTTTAATAAAATTGTTATTCTTAAATTATTGAGTCACAATTAATAACCATGAAAAACAAGTAACAATCTTTTTATTGGTTGAAGTAAATGAACCTAAAGTAAATGAAATATCAAAAATAATACTCCTAGAATTATGTTGTATATCTATAAAAGTTTGAAGTTGAATTAAGAATTGAGAATCAGTCAACTAGGTTTTTGCAAGTCATGAATAGTGATAATATTGATAAAATAGTTAGATGTCATGATAGATGAGTTAAAAGCTATGGAACAAAATGAAGCTTAAGTCCATAATGAGTTATTAAAAGACTGCAAAAGAGTTGGTTACAAATATGTCTTTAAGAATAAACGTAACTCCTATGGATTGTTATGAGATTAAATTAGTCGTAAAAGAATTTATTCAAAAACATAACATTAATGATAAGGTTTAAATATATTTTTATTTTTAATAAATGATTGAATTTTATTTTTGGTTTCTAATAATTTTTTTTAAGTTTTTTATCTTTGAAAAATTTTAAAATTTATTTTTAGTCATCATTGTTAATAGACTACTATTAAGTATTGACTAGTTCATTAATTGATTATTTATAAATTTACTTACATGAAAAAAATATTAAAATATTTAGTTTTTAATTTAATGAACTTTATGAAGCATGTCAATTAATGAATAACTTAGCTCTTAACAACAGTATGCTAATAGTAAGGACTAAGAATAATTAAAATTTATCAAGAATCAAAAACTTTAAAAAAAATTATTAGGGACCAAAAACTTATTTAAACCTAATTATAATTAATACAACATTTTCACAAGTACTAAGAAGGATTCTTTTATAATGTCATGACATTAATGTCTCATTATGTCTTTTTTTAGGTTATCATAATATTGGTTTAAAGTATCGACTAGTTTTTCTAATGATTAATCTCTAGTGAGAGAAACTTAACTAGTCATTTTTAATGGGATTTCTTCTCCCAATATTTTTTTTAATTTACAATTTTCAAATTCAATATCTTACTTAAAATATTTGAGCATAGTGTCACCCATACCAACATGTTAATTTCTTTTTTGGTGAAGTCAGGAATCTCTTGACTAAGAGCCAAGAGACTAGTTCTTCGAAGTAATGAGATTCATTTAGGTAGTTGACCTCTATCAACATATATTTTTTTTCATACACAAACCAGAAATTGAATCCTTGATCACGTGGTTAAGAAACAAGGTTATCTATCAACCATGTCACAACCTGTTGTAAATGGCTCATTATGCTTTGAATCTACATAGGAATTTAGAGAAAGATATTTATATGGATCAACCAATGAAATTTACAGAAAAAGTAAAAAATATGACATACGAAAACTTAAAATCAATATAAAATTCAAATGAACAAGCTTCTCGACAATCACAATTCAAGTTGAATAATACTATTGTGTCCTTTGGATTAAAAAAAAACACAAAGCGATGTGTGTATTTGAAGGTTAGTTAGAACAATTTTATTTTCTAATTTTGTATGTTATGATATCTTAGGTGCAAATGATGATCTTAGTCTTTTAAATAAGATTAAGAAGTTTTTCCCTTTTGAAATGAAATATGTGAATGAGACATTTCATGTCAATCGGATAAATAATTTTTTATAAATTACAAAAATTATTAGGTTAATACGTCTTAGAAAATATACAATCATCTTAAGATGATTCGATATCTAACTTCAAAATTTATCGAATATATAAAATACAAGAAGTTTACATATGATTATTATTTATTTTAATTAGAGGAGTTATCTCATAAAAGAATGTAAAGTAGTATGATATTATTGCATCCATTTGGTTTATGGCATACTTTAATTTCATGCTTTTAAGTTAAATGGATACAATTTTATTTTTTTTCAAGACTTAAAGCAATCAATAGTATTATCAGGTCACTGAAATTTATCAACGTAATTTTATATCAATCTTTTTGTAGAAACAACAACTATTTTTAATATGTTAAACATATAAAATTAAAATATTTTGTTGATAAAGAAAAGATTCAAGAATATTGATTGCCAATAGAGCATATTAATAGTAATTTGATTATTGATGATTCTTTAAAAAAAATTACTACTTAAAACATTTACTGGTGATGTTGAAAGGATGAATACTATATCCACTCTTGAAAGTTAAGCACTATTCTATTTATAATATAAATTTGGCACTTTAAGCTCACTGAACAAGTTTATGAATATTTTGTTTTCAAAGATATGTGCACATGTATGAATGGTAATATTAAAAACAAAATTTGCCTTTTAAAATAACGTTGTTAGACATGCTATGTACTTTCCATTAAAATATCATATGCTATGAGGAAGGCTAGATGATATACAATCGCTGTGACTCTTAATAGTTTTTACATATTCTTAATTATGACTCATCAATGAATGAATTAACCTATTTATGCACATTGCAATGGATGTATTATGAAATCATGAAAGAATGTTTTAACCACATGAAGCAAGTGAAAGAATATAAGGAATATGCTGTGTGTGTGGCCAATAAGTTGATTTAATAATAAAATGAAGGGACAACTGTAATAAGTAGAATGAATGGACATGACTTTAAGGAAAGAGTCTCTTTAAATTTTAATTATTTGATGGAGGTAATTGTTTATACTAAAAGGAAATGAAATAGTCCTTATATCTGTATATAATAATATGATTTTTAATTTTTAATTAATTAATGAAGATCAGAAAAAAGAAAGTAAGTACATAAACAAGAAGTAAGAATATCATTTTTGCAGTTAATATATCTTTTTTTTATTTATCAATTATAAGAGTGTTTCGATTAAGAGAGAGAAAAGGATAAAAATAATTTAATTAATAATTTATTTTAATTATTTTATTGATACAAAATATTTATTAACTTTATCAAAAATTAATTTTATTTATTTATTTCTCTTTTAATCAATCGTGGTTTTACAAGTTCTACCAATGGTATGAACAAAACAACTGCTTCATAAAAAATAGAGTCGCTCTTAAAAGTCAAGTACTCCGCAATTAAGTTTGCAACCTCAATACAATTTAGAAAATAGCATGAGTGTATATATCCAATCGTAATAAAAAATATAAAAAAAATTGAATTGTCTAATAAAATATCAGACATTAAAAAAATAAAACTCAAAATGTTGAGGATAAATTGATTCTCAACATACGAATGAACAGATCAATAAAAAATTTCTCTAATTATTTTTAGTGAAATCCTTTTTCTCAACTAACTTTTTTTAATTTATAAAATTTAAACTCAAAATTTTGCTTAAAGAAATCAAATGCAGTTCTTATAATAAATATAGTCAAATTTTAATATACAACTCTATTAAATATTTAGAAGAAAATTTTGACTTCTTAAAATAATTATACTTAACTTAAGTATCACTTTCTCCATAAATAGATTTTTTAGTCTAAATAAAAAATTACACAAACAATCTCTACATTGAATGAAGTTGCTAAACTTTATTATTATGAATACGAGGTAATTCTTAAAGTATAAAATTTATATAAACTCAGGTATTTTGTTTAAATGGCAACTCAATCAATGAATTTTGTGAGTAAATACTAACTAGACTAAATTCTAAATATAAATAATTTAAAGGTTAAATATGATTTTAATATTTTAAATATTAATTAATTTTAGTTTTCTCAAAATAATTTTATTTCATTTAGTCTTTGAAACATTTAATTTTTTGAAGATTTTTATTTAACTTTATTAATTTTTTATTAAAAATTTATTAGTATTTGTTTCAACATTAACATTTTATGAGTCTTGCAAGAATAAAAAAAAAGAATTATATTACTGCTCTATTATTTTAAAACAAATATGTACAATTAAACTCATATATAATCTTTATTATTGGTAGAAACTTAATTTTAGAAATAAACATTAGCATATGCATTAATTGTAATAGCTTTAGTTTTAGTCACTCTATCTTTTAAGATGTGAAAGTAGCTCACATTTACTAGAAAAAATTAAGAGAGTTAAATAAAAACTTAAAAAAGAAATTTTAAAAATTTTAGAGACCAAATACAATAAAACTAATTTCATAAAACTATAATCAATGAATAAATATTTAAAAGATTAAAATCATATTTAATCCTAATTTATTAATTAAACTGAAAATGAAAATAATATTAGAAATTAAATTACTAATTTATTTTGAATTTAATTAATATATTTTTTATTCATAAAAATTATATATAAATACAAAAAATATAATAATTAACGTACATTATTCAACATAGCTACACCCCTTAACTAGTGTATTTTATGGTTTATTACGATGAATCTTTGCACAATAAAAATTGCATTTATTTTTCTTCAACAAAAATGTTCTTAAAACACGAGGATTTAAACTCCCTAAAATATAAAAAATTGTAATTATTAAATATACACTCAATGCTCCTATATGTAAATCATTTACATGTGAAGCTCATAATTTTAACATCATAATCCAAGTCCTTCATAGCTAGTAAAGGTCTCAATTTTTCTCGTACCAATTAGTAACTCGAAATTATGCACGAATATCAGAAAACTCATATTTTGTGTTGGTAAATTGAACTTAAAATACGCTTCCGATGTTTGAATTATCGGATCTTGTTCCAATCATTACAAATGCGTGAATACATAGTAAAGCATCTGAACTGAATCGAATTTTCTTGATCAGGGAGTTGATTTGTAGATGGCAACAAGGGGTTAAAATATTCGACCCTATGCAACAATGTTCCAATTTATGATTTTAATTTTATAGTTTAAGAGAAAATATAGTAGAGATTTATTTTTTAAAAAAAATTGGAATTATTAACATCTCATTAAAAACTTTTAAATTATACAAACTTCAAAAATTAATAAAACTATAGAAATAAGAAAAATAATTTAACTAACAAACGTAATTTATTAGCATTTATTTGATAAATGTCCCTCCTTAAATTTGCCCCATATCAAATTGACCATAACAATGATAAAATAGTCCATTAGACTCCAAGAAAAAGGGAAACTATATGAGTGTTCTTAGACTTAATTTTAAATTATTTTAATTCAGTAAAATTACATTTAATTGACAATAAGTTTAAAATAAAATAAACTTATTTTAAAACTTTTTATTTAAAAAGTAAATTTAAAATCAAACTTAGTACAGAATTCTTAACTTTATCCATAAATTATATTTTTTTTCTTTTACTTTTAGTGATATGTACTTTTAAAAATAAAACTAAAATTTAAAACAGCCAAACATCATTTTTATTTCTTGAAACAATGGCCACGGTAGGACAAAATATTTAATAGAAGTAACAGACATAAACCATCAGATGCGGTCATACATTTTACTCCTGTCAAACCATATACAATAGCTACCCCAGATTAATCCTGCTTCACATCTACACTTCCAGGTTGAGCAGGATCTGATGGAGTTGGTTCAACATCTGCCTCAGCCTGCAATAACATTGCCATTTTGTAATTACAATTCATATTTGAATTAATGGTAGCTTCATATGTGAAACCATCAACACAAAAGCATGCACATATGTCAACACAAGCATTATAAATTATACACTATCATCATGTCACGTGGATCACCAACACTCAAGAAGGACAACTGAAGGGTCATACCTGGTAGTGGCTGTCTAAAGGATCACTCCTTTATGCCAAATTCATCTTTAAGAAAAACAAATAATTGACAGAAGAATAGATTGTTTCTCCTTTATGATCATTGGTAACACAAGCGCTTGTCAGCTAAACCAAATATCATACGGAACAGACACTTGAACAGCACACTAAAATTGTTCTCAACATAATTGTACAGTTTTTATAAATTACCAATCCCTAGCAATAATGTATCAAGTAGCACAGGATAAAAGGTAGCAGAATTGACATCACTTTCAACTCAAATTTCTCATTAATGTCACCAACTATATTTCATTATCAGTCAAAACAAATTAAGATCAGTTATAATAAAGTGCAAAAATTAAAAGTTGAAAATAATATGACTAATTATTCCTTTTTTTCATTCACACTCATAAGTGTATCACAAAATCCTATAGATACTCCAGGAATTCCACATCAATCACCCTATTCATTTATTAGGATTAGGTTTTGGTCTTTTCTGACTATTTAGACACAATGTTGAACTTCTTTGAATCTGAGCCATCATTTTACACTTGGAACTGGCTCAGAATGATAAAGGCATCAATACACAAATTTTACATAATTCAAGTTCTAAATCACATTGCTGGTGACAGCTTTCAGAATAAATCACCAAGAAAAAGAATATTATTTTTCTTGAAAAAAAAAAAAGAAAAACAAGAAAAGGCAGGGTCACTTAAATGGTGGTAGAAACATAATATTTGGAACCAGATTTCTGGATTATCCTATAATGCAGTAGCAAACTCCTATCGTCAAAATTGGTGCAAAATGATCACATATCCAGTGCAGCTAAAAAAGCTAAGAGAAATTATCTTGAATGCAGAATAAAAAAGACTGCTTCTCAAAAGCTATTCCAGAAGATTATGTCTAGACTTCTACAAAGAGCTAAAAAAAGGATCAATGCTTGTGTTCTGTTTGACTGTTTGACACTCAAACAGTGCTCCATAATCCATTTTTCTAGCATGGATCCACACATCATACATGATTTAAAATTTTCCTATAGACATAAAATGTAAACTACCAAAAGCACCTTGAACTTTAAGTACAATGAAATGGTAATTCCAAAGCATTTAGGAAGGTATTAGTTGATCTAATGGATTTGTAATTTGCTTCTAGTACTCTAATAAAATTTCAAATCTCTGCACCTTCTCCTCCATGTCCTCACAAGGTTTAGCATATCTTGACATCCACAATTCACCCAGAATATTCAGAAAGATCTACAAAGCAACATAGTTATCTCTTATCGGCCATGGCACAAGGCAGTGCTACAACCACATGCTGTTAATCCTGGGGTGCCCAATGTTCCTAAGAGATCCCACCCAAAAGATGACAAATTGTGATGCCACGCCAGAAAACAAGGCCATATAAGTGGAGACAGCCTCACCGCTACGTCCCACACATAGGCCGTATCTGACACGGGACTCATTTTCCTCAATCCTGTCAGGTTATAAAGTGCAGTCTCAGTATCACACATGGCAAATCAGGAATTCACACCCCAGCATCACATTGGTTTTGACCAGAATGAAATCATAGATTATTCCACCCTACCAGAAAACACAAGAATTTTCCTTCCAAAATCCAAATCACCAAATTGAGCACTACTAAAGTCTCTGTCACTGTTTACATTAACTAATAAGGTCAAGCATCAGAAATAACAAGTTTGTTGACTTTTACATTAACTATTTTAGTAGTCATGTTTCTGATTAGTTGAGAGTGCAAAAGTTATGGGTGCATAAAAATTAAAGTCCTGTATAAACAATTAAGAATTAATATTAGAAATTCACTTACCTTACTAACCCTGTTGGTTGGAGGCCTGAATGGACATGCAGGAGGAGCCCTCTCCGGTTTCATGTACTCCCAACCAAATACCCGACAGATTTTTCCCTGAAAACAGAATTACAGATCAACAATCAACCAAACATAACCTATAAATATAAATTTCATTTATCATTATTATTATTGGTATGGATAAAATAAAGTAATATAAGGGGATATAGCACTTACGGAAACAAAATCAATGAAAAGAGGGATGATGTTGATGATCGGGACCAGAAAAAGGGGCAGCAAACAAGCCAAGCAAACCTATAACACAGCATCATTCAATTTCAATTCAAAATTAAAAGAAAACGCAAAATTGAACGCAGAAAAAGAATGAGAGAATGATAGGTAATAGTACCATGGTGGGATGAACGAGTAGAGTACCCCAAGACCGAGCCGAGAACGATTGATTCACAACAGCGAGGTTCGTTAGGGAAGGCCAGACTATTTTGTAATTTCAATTTCACGCCTGAAATTAGATATATGTATCGGAATTTAGACTGTTCGGCCCATTCATTATGGCCCATGGACTACAGAAGGGAAACAAATCACAACTTTGAAAAATCTAGTTTTATTTTTTTTATCATGATCTTTATGAAATATATCCAAAATTCTATATTTTTTTCATCATGATCTTTATGAAATATATCTAACGTTTTACATTTTTATTTTTCTATTTTTTTCCTAATCTCAATAAAATATAGCTAAAGTTTTATATGTTTGTTTTTTCTTCTTAACAGATTTTAGCACAAAATACTATTTTTAGTTTTAGAATTTACAAACTGTTTTTATGTTTTAGGATTTTATTCCAATAGTTTGTTAGTTTTTCACTTTTTTCTAAAGAAATTTAAATTAATGATAATTGGATCAAGTTAACAGATTATCTGAAGTTTGTCAAAATCTCTTTTTTTATGTTGGTTTAAAATCACCATTTTCACAGTGAAACGGTTTTTAAAATTTTAAACTGTTGTTTTTGTAACAGAAAGGGAAATTATTTCATCTCAGATAAAACATCTGAATAGATATATAAGGAGGAATACAATAAAAAATTTGTGGTTGTTAGCAATAATCTTGATGTTGTAGCTAGCTAGACTATGAGATTATGTTACTATTGAACAGTAGATTTAAATCTGTCAACAACAGAGTTACAATCCATTCATAAGAAACAGTAGTAATACCAAATGCATTGACCCAATTTAGAGCTTTTAGCAAACCCTGTGCTTCAGCTTCTTTTGGTTCTAGGAGCTTTTTTTTTTTTTATCTTTTATTGTTTTGTTTTATGTTGAATGATTAATAGGATGGAGTCAAATGTTCATATCAAATTCATTTATTGATGGAGATTTTTCATTATAAATTTTAAGTCAAATAAGATTAAATATTTTGTTTATTGGAATAAGTTTGTTTAGTATTTATATTAATTTAATAATAACTATATTGATGTATTTTATATTTGTTTTTTAATAGGATAAGATCAAAATTCTTAGGAATTTTTATTTATTCTATAATAACAACTCAGTCTAAATTAGCGAAGTTAATGAAAACGTAACGAAAATAAATATTGTGACAAGTGTTGATGGACCTCAATTAAGTAGTGATGGTCCAAATTTGTTAAAATTTTATAATTTAAACACATCATGTTATTTTTTATTATGTTACAAAGTTATATCAATTTAAGACAATAATTTAATGATTTTTAATATCTTAGTATGGAAGATATTTTATTCCATCCATAAAATATTAAGAGTTATTAAATAATTATTTTAAATTAAAACAAATTTGTGACATAATTAAAAATAACAATATGATTGGTAAGATAAAAAAAAATATGTTTAAGAGAAAAAAAATTATTAAAAGTGATCAATAATATATTTATAAAAAAGAACAATATGATTAATATTTAAATCATAAAACTTTACCAAATTTAAATAATCGTTATTCAATTGATTTCTATCAACACTTGTGGTAATTTTTATTTTTATCACGTTTCTATATAGGTTTACTAACTTTGTTAATTTATACTATAATTTATTATCATAGTACAAATAAAAAATTCTATTAATCCTGATTTTATCGTATTAAAAAAATAAATGTAAAATATATTAATATAATTATTATTAAATTAATATGAATAATAAAAAATTATTTTAATAAACAAAAAAATTAATCTCATTTGACCAAATTTTATAGCATAAAATTTCTATCAATTAGTGGATTCAATACGGACATTTGGCTCCATCTTATAGAGCATTAAA
Source organism: Pachyrhizus erosus (assembly GCA_026544285.1). NCBI lineage: Eukaryota > Viridiplantae > Streptophyta > Magnoliopsida > Fabales > Fabaceae > Pachyrhizus > Pachyrhizus erosus. The sequence goes on from JAMLFT010000439.1 coordinate 33,192, forward strand.
CATAAAACAAAGCAAGCAAAAGTAAAAGTAAAAGTAAATAAGAGTTTAAAATTTAAAAAATTATTTTCATTGTAAAGATGACGATTTTAAATCAACATAAAAAGGGGAAATTTTTACAAACCTCAACAATATCAGGACTTGATCCAATTATCATTAATTTATTATCAAACCTCTTTAAAAAAAAATCACAAACTATTAGAAAAAAAAATCCAAAATCATAAAAAAGTTTCTAAATCCTAAACAAACTTCTACAAAGATTTTTTAATATTTTGTGCTCAAATATATTAAAAAGAAAAAATAAACACATAAAAATTTAGGTATATTTCATAGACATAGGACAAAAATATAAAAAGAAAAAAAAAAGAAAATATAGATCTTAGATATATTTTGTAGAAATTACGACAAAACTTTTAAAAGATGAGAAAAGAAAAAATATAAAATTTTAGTATTTTATAAAAAGAAAAAAAAATCCATAAATTTTAAAAAAAAAAACTTAAAAGTGTTACAAATCTTTTCCCTTCGCTTACGTGTGCAACATGACTATATGCATTTACGATCAAACCAATTACAAATTTGATAAACAACTATACAATAACATAGGAGTTTTCTAACAATTTATTATTAGAAGATAAACTTTAGAACTTTAGATTTTGGAGAAGAATAAAACTCAACGCTTTTGTTTTTCTAAGATGAAAGTGATAAATTTTTCAATCAATACATCGATTTACACATCATATTGTGTCTATTACCCTGACTATTTTTTATGAGTGCATCAATTTATATATCAACATTAATGATGACTAACAATCATATATCTTTCTCATATATGTAACAAATTAATGTAAACATTTTTTTAATGACTATATCAATTAAAATGTTAACATTAATGGTTATTGATATTTAAATATTTATTATCAAATATATATAACAATTTGGATTTCCAACTGGATCCAGCAGCAATTTAGATTTAGTTAGATTCGAAGTAATTCATAAAAAATTATTTCCATATATTTATACCAGGTAAATGATAGTAAATCAATACGTAGAAAGGATTATGTTTTCTAATATTTGAATCAATAGTCAACAAAAACATATTTATCACTGAGCTTGTTTACAAAAATTAGATTAAAAATTTCAATGCTTCCAATAAGAAGATAATTTTCGTTGAAAAATACCTTTCATAATTAAATCAATATTGCTTTGCCACATGTATTTGTCAATAGGAAAACATTTGACCTTTTCACTTTATTAATGGTTCGAAAGCTCCCCATCAACGATCCTGTTCATTTGATCTTTTCATTGTGGGGCTCCACTTTCTACATTATTATCATCGCCATGCTGCCATGCAATTCAACAACAAATCATGCTCGCTAATTTGGATGAACAATCGCCATCCACCAATTTAAAAAACTCAATTAAGTTGCCATGTTAATTTTCGTAATAGCTACCCACTTCATTTGGCTTTTGTTGCTTCGTTTATATAGCTTGATTGCTACTTGGATCCATATGATAAAGATAAATAGTGTTATAGTGCACCTTGTCTTCAACACTGCATTATAAATAGTAAAAGGTATCAAGTTTAGGAGCTACTTATTCTTCCATAGCTTTTCGTTTATTACACAATTTTTTATTTTTTTTTGTTATATAAACATATACGAATTTTCTAATAAAAAAATTGTGTAATATGCATTTGTTGTCTAGTCATTAAGTTTGGAGTAAGTTCAGAGTGTCAGTGATATCCTTGATAATTAGATAAATGGACCAATCTGAATCTAGAGTCCTACTGTTTATAGATTCAACTTTCATGCAAATCATGGTAGACCCGTGAAGAGAATCTGCTGAAACGCTGTGAAGTTTCCTTGCAATAAATTAAAGGGCCCATTGGAGTTTCAGAACTACTGACATTTTAATTTCTCCGATTAAATGGCATTGTAATTGGTACCGCGCAGCTCAAACACAAGAACACACTTAACACAAAAGAAAATTCTCCTTTTCATCATTAAAATGACAATATAACATTATTATAAAATGAAGAGCGTGCTTATAATATTCGCACTCACCATGACCCAATACCACTCGGCCTAATGTCTCTTCATTACACATTAATGTTATTATTTTCTCTTTCTTTCTTTTTCCTTGTTCTAACCTGAAAGAGAAATGTAACAAAACGAAAACTCCACACAATCTTACCAAATTTCTTCTGTCAAGGAGGATCCTTGGACTCTCAATCCGTACACTTGCATCAATGTTGTTGTCAAGGAAAGGCCACAGTCTCATCTCATGTCATCTCCATATAAAAATTAACTTTCTTAAAGATAGCACAACATATATAACAAATCACAGAGTAGTGATTAGATATAGTTTGGTTCTTCTACCGTAAAGTTATGCATCATTCGAAGTGATAAATCACTTACACTTCCATATAAGTAAAAAATATTATGCACCTTGTTACACCAAATCCGATCTTACTTTAAAATTTACTTAACAACATCACAATTATTCGGATTCAGTGTAACCAAAACACATAATTATTTTATTTATATGAACCAATAAATGGTTGAGTACGTTCTGAATATTGCACAATTTTATAATAGAAGAGTCAATTGATTCATTTTTTTAAGTGTTACCCCCAACACTCGGGTGTTAGTCTGTGGTCTCTTTTGGGATCTTGGCAATAGTTATAAACCATGTGGTATTTTTGCACCCATCTCATGGCCCAAAATTGTCGTCTGGTCAAGCCACCTGAGCGATATGGTGAGGCTGAGACTGGACGGCACCAACAAGAGGCATAGGCTGAGCAACCACCAACCTTGAAGTTGTTGTATCTTGCAACAAAAGGTTGGTATCTGTAATCAGCTTTGTACTTTCCATCTTCTGTTGCCCATGATGAGGCATCCCATATTGAACCATAAAGCCACATTGGTCGCAGTGGAAATGTTGCAGCACTCTTCCTTGGGTACCTCCTTATGGGAATATCATCCACAAGGAATCTGACATATTAATTCATAATGTCAGTAAAAGCAGTTAATATAAATAACTGTTAATATGGCTGTGATTGTATAATGCCATACACAAATGGTTTCTAATTTGTTAATAGTATCAGGGTAAACTCAATGTTAGTTATGAGTAAAGAGTATATACACTTACTGTATAAAGAATTTTTTTATCATTGTCTAATCATAAACTATTTGATTATTATAATAATTATTTTAAAATCATGTTAATAATAATTTTTAAATGATTAACAATTTTCGATATCAGTGCATAGAAATTAAACTATAATGTTACAGTGAAAGTGTGAAACTAATTTTATAATAACTTTAGTGGCCATAAAGTATATCACTAAATTAATGTCACTTCAGATTTTTACTTTAATACGATTCACTAAATTAAACCTCTTTTCCTTTCCTCAATTTCCAAAATATCACTCTCACTCAGTTGTGCCTATACCATGCTAACTTTTTATAAGAGCCGGTCAAATCAATGACACAAGCATGGAGCCCAAGTTTATATACAGTTGAATCCTTTTTATCCTCTCTTCTGTCTGCTTCAGTGGAAAATGAAATGTTGCCTACCCTATCTGCTATACTTTCTCTTTAGCTAGGACTAACAAATCTAGGCATTGCAAACACTACCATATAGATACATTGTAAAATGTACAGTGACTTACATTATTTCCTTGGGACTCCAAAGTATAGCATAGTGATGAAAATCTTTGGTAGGATCAAACCAAAGGTGGAACTTCATTTCTCTGCCAATAATTGTGCCATCCCCACTCCCTCTTATATAAACATTGGTCTGTAAAGTATAAGACTTTCCAAATGTTGTCCCAAGAAACTCAATGTCCACTTCATCATGGAAGCCCGGATGTGCCTCATTGTTAGACAGCTGCAATTAATCAAATCATTAGTAAACTTAAACTAAAAATGAATGTGTAAACTACTAAACTCCCCATCAATCAACTAATACTTTTATAAAATCATTTGATCATAACTTACATAGAAAGCTGTTATAACTCCTGCAGTATAGCCAGGATGGAGCTTAATGGAAGCACCAAAGTACCCGGATCGAAATGGACGAACTGACTTGAAGCCACTTCCTGTTAACCAAAAGATGTGTCACATTTCAATGACATAAATATATAGTACTATTAGATAGTAAAGCATGGAAAGTGAATTTAAACTAAGACTCAGACCCGAGGTTCTATCAAGCCATATTGTTAATGCATTTTGGTCTATGCTTTGGTGCTGAGGGCCCCAAAGATTCTTAAACCCTTTGAAGAAGTTCACAGGCCTGAATTTGGAACTTGGCCTGTAACCAGGTGAAGGTGGCCAGTAGGCATTGCTTGAGGAGGCCATAAAGAGTAAAATAACGAAGAGAGATATCAGAGCCATGAGGAAAAGGGGAGTAAGCTAAAGTGTAAGCAGGAAGCAGAATGATATCGCTATTATAAATGCAGGGAGAGAGTGAAAGGGAGAAGGGCCTGTTCATAGAAAGGTGCATATGAAATAAGAGTATGGCGGTACAGTTTGATAAAAATAAGAATTTGTGGTCCCTCGTTGAAGAATTAATGATGAAACTAAGGAGAATTGGTGAGGAATTAGAAAATAAAGCATACCATTAATTAATTGTAGATCATTACAGACAAAATGGATGGTCTTTAATTGTTGGATTACATTCAATTACACTCTGCAGGGTCACTTAAATAATGTCATTCTCTTTTTTTCCAATGCAACTACTTTCCTTCTTACTATTAATGTCATATAACTTTTTAGTGTGGTAGGAGAGCATAGAAAAGCTGACGGCATTCAGAAAAGGGTAGATGGGGTGTGCCTTAAATGTTGTGTTTGCATGGTCTCTAAATAAATGATTCTAAATTCTGAATGCAATACAATGCTGTTAATTACTATAAATTATTTAGTGATCTTAACCTACAATCTATGGATGATTTTAATCGATTTTTATATACTATGTCTTTAAATTTTAAAATTTTTAAAAAACTAATAATATCTAATTATGTACTATATATAAATTTGTTGAGTTTAACAATGAAATGACTTTTTAAAATTACCTAATAATTTTTCATTAATTACACATACTTTAATGTCATTTCCTTTTTCAGTAATAACTAATAATATAAGAAAAATATACGTGTCAATACACACTTTATCTTTATTTTTTTTCAAACGGTAAAATTGTGAGAATGGGGTATGAAATTTGGTGCGCAAATAACAAAACCATTTCTGATAGATGTGTCAGAGCTCTGAAAGCACTTGCTGGATTAACCCGATATTTTGCACTTTTCACCATACCAGCACCTTCTTCATTTTGTCTGCTATAATTCAGTGACGCATAACGCAAATTGGAGGTCAAAATTAAACAAATAAATTAATGCATAAATAATGGGCTAAAGGGAATGGGGTGCGGGCCAGATTCTGATATAGTCAATTCTTATGAACCCCAAGTGAGTAATGGTGCGTTTTAACCAATGAAAATTTCATGAATAGGGTGGGTCAGGAACTATCCCTGGATGGTCCCCAAAGCTTGATATCAGGGGGCACACGGCCACATGCATAATTGATTGACTCGTAGAAATAACTCTGATGGATGATTCATAATCTTAGGAGCTAAGATGAATAATCAAGAACAGGAGTCCATATAGATTGCAACCAATCACATTAGATATTTGGACAACTATCAAATGTTTTACCAAGGATCTATTGATCATAATTCATTTTAAGGCTAAAAATGAATGAACACAAGTTGTCAGAAATTACTGCTCCAAAATTATGTACTTATTTAGTTTATTTTTGGTCGGAGCAAACTAAAGGATTACCTGTTTAGTTGATTGATTTTCCTGATATAGACAAATTCTTGAGTACAATCTTCTGAAGTTCATCATCATAATAAGATGCTTAATATTATTCATTCTTTAGGTGATGCGGTAATCAGGGAGATAAGGACCCAGATTCTTTATCATTAAGAATTTAATACATTGAAATCATTAGATGAAGGTTAGAAAATTTATATTTTATTTCAATAAATCATACTTAAAATATGTACTCAAGATTTGAACCGTTAAATCTTCATCCAATGGTACCAATTCAATTTATATAAATGCGTGACTGTAGAAAATCAGTTTCCAAACAATTATAGAGGATTGGTAAGTGCTCTTAGTTTTTCTCCATAAAGATGCGTGCTTACCACATTTGGCCACATTTTATGATACAAACAATCCAAATCAAACAATATAACCCCCAAATAAGCAATTAGCTAGAGTTTGTGAAAGATTTTGAGCAATTTTCGAGAACCAAAATACAAAAAAAAATTGATAGGTTAGTGCCTACGTCAAATATTTGGTATCGTGGACCCCTGACCAGTGTCCCACGAATCTAACAAAATTTAGAGTCTTGGGTGCCAAAGAGTACAAGAAATTAAGGCATGGTTTCCCATAAACAAACCACAAAATCGCAAGACATAGATCTATAGACTTGAAGGCACTACCAAGTTTCCAGCTACAACCACCGCTACACAATGTTTAAAAAATAATAACCACAAAAATAGAGTCACACAGAATACATATACAATTATAAAACCTCAAATTATGCAAATAATAAATGTGATATGAAAAAAATGAATAATGGGATTTCTGTGCTTTGAATTTACAACTTGCAAGAGCTTCTTTTCTTGACCTATAATGCGGACAAATTCACACGATTGGAAACACGCACTAAGCTGTCGGTAACACAGAGCCAGGGAAAGTTTAAGGGCGTGATGGGGATGGCAGTAGGGCCACCTTGCCTTGGCCGACACAAATCACAAAGTTCATATCATATGAAACTTGATTTGGTTCCTCTCCTATATCAAAGGATTTGCCCATAGGAACACGTAAAGTTAAAGTTGCTCCTATGATCCTTAATTAGGTAGACCCTTACATGTGGGGGAGATGCATAAACCTTGTTACAAAGTTACAATCAACAATTTTGTTTTAAATTATTGAGAATATTGTAGTTTCTGGTGAATTGAATGTGTTGTTGATGAAATGGAGATTATGATTATGATCCCAATTATTATGTCGCATTTCCTATTTTTACGTTGGTTACTAACATGCCAACGGTTCCATGAAAGATACACCTTATTCTTTTTTGTTGAAAAAAATACTCTAAATGGTAAGGGTAGCTTGTCTTATGAGATTGCATTTAACTAGATTTGGAGAAATTTATTCCACCGTCCTTTGACTTTGTTACCTGCAAAAATGGTGAACTGATTGTGACTGTAGCATTTACGGATTACCTCGTGATTTTTTAGTAGTAGGGAAAAGTTGTTTCGTGTGGGAGAGTGTGGCACTGGCAAAGCAAATAAAGATGGGAATGATGATTGTGTTATGTTATTGTAAACAATCCCACAGTTGTAAACAAGAAACGTAGTTTTACTTTTGAAAAAACAATGATATTTGGTTGTTCAATTTCAAACATGGTTGTCTTTAAAATTAGGTTTGATCAAAAGCAAAAACTAAAAATGTAACTTTTGCATTTTGCGGAGAAATTTATATTGGTTTATTATAAACTTGTTTCTCAAATAGAAGCTTTTAAACATAAATAAATAATTTTACTTAAAACTTAATTTTAACTTAAAATAATGTTGTAAAATGAAGTATATAAATATTCACTAAAGCATATTCTTAATAAGTCAAGAAAAATTTTGTTTAATTAGATGAAAAATAAAACTAAGTTTTAGGTCACTTTAAAAAAACTCAAGTTTAACAAATAAGTCTAAAGTAAATAATAATATTATTATTATTATCCTAATTTATTATAACATTTTGAGATTATTTATTTGAGTTATTTTTATAAAAAATTGCTTATAAATTTTTTTAAGACTAAAATAAAATTTTATTACATCATTTGTATTTTAGATTTTAATTTAGTCATTTTTTTATCATTCATAAATTTAACAATTTAGCTTTTTAAGTTTAAAAATTTTTATTTTAATCTTTTAGAATAATTTTGTTAAAATAAATTAATCTTTTTATCAATATTTAACATCAAATGTGACAACTCTCATAATCAAAGGACCTACAAAAGAGAATGAAAACCTTCAAAAATTTATTTTATTTCTTTAAATACTTATGAGATTATATTTATTTACAATTACATATATCAAATTTCACTATTAACAAGTGGTTACACGAAATAATTAGAAAATCAATATTTTGAAAGTATAAAAATCATGAAAGTGAAAATGACTTCTTTCAATAAATTATTTCCATATACATAGCTATCTATAGGTATCTCACTTAACAAACAAACAATATGATTAGTAACAATAACAACTACATATTGTAAGATTTTTTTTTTACAGGTACATCTCATAAGGTTGTAACGAGTCTACTATCCTCAAATCCATTCATTCAAGTGCCGACATCAAGTACTTCAAATTCATCCATAAAAAAAAATGCAAATGCACTGCACAAATACATAAACATTACAATTTAAGGAGGTGGTGTTTTTTTTTTTATGGCATCAATGGATGTGACGCGTGTTATCCAAAAGAAAGGAAGTTTAAGAACAAAATCAATCTGACCAAATCTATTGGAAATCAATTCATATAGAAGTCTTATCATCTTAACCAACAAATTAGACTAACATTAAAGGTGACAGAGATGTAATCAAAACTTAACTTCACTAACTAAGTGGACAAATCATAGTTGGATGTTGGTAGAGGTCTCTCTAATATTTGTGATGGAAAGCAATATTTCAACCATAACACTACATGTACAATAGATAGTACAGGAAAACTTAATATTGAAATTCAGAAATAATGTCCAATTATTTGAATATAAGATCAATTTACGAAAATCTCAAGCTTCAACTATATCGAAACAAACATCAAAATATCAAACCATAATAAAATGAAATAAAATGTTTTTAATTGATTTCACGCTAACCAACCTTTATAGGTCTTAAACACTCAAACTTAAAAACATAAAAGAGCATTATAAGTTGTAGAGTACAAAGTGATCAAAAATGTATTTTGAATATGGGAGGAAGAAAATATTTGTATTATTAGTCTAAAAAAATTAGAAAAAATAGCTTATGTATCAATAATATAAAATAATTTTATATTATTAATCAATCAATTATAATCACTAAAAATATCTTTGAAAAATCAGTGAGTATCCTCCTAACCTATGTTTGAAAAAAAAAATAATACATATATTACTTCTATCAATCTTTATTTATAACGTTTCACCAATTTCCCAAACACATACTAAGTATGATGAGTTTACTAATATGTAGTAATAATCCATTAATTATTTAAAATAAATTTAATTGGCTATTTAAAAATTTTAACTAATTGAATTGTGATATTGGTAATTGATAAAAAAAATTAATTTTTTTACCTCGAATAATATTTGTTATTTAATCTATATAACTATATATTTAATCTATATTAATTTTTATTTTTAAAATTTAAAATTTTTTACAACACTTTTATTATTTTTATTAAAATAATTTTTATCACTGATAATCTACTTTTAATAAAATAATGTTTAAGATACATTTATTTTAATATATATTCATAAGTATGGTTTTAATATATTTAATGTGCAATTTGTTAAAAATTTACAAACTCC
>JAMLFT010000440.1:0-30703 GCA_026544285.1 Pachyrhizus erosus
ATATATAATTTAACAAATAATTGATAAATACATTAAAAAGTCATCATAATTAAAAGATTATAAATTGTAACTACGCATGCAAGACACGGCATATTACGCTAAGAACATATTATGTGACAGATTAATAGGTCAGAATAAATATTAAAATTAAAATTAAAATATACAATAAATATAAAAACAAATAAAAAGATATGACAAACTATGCGACATATTAAAATAGTATATGAATTTTAGTAAAACATAATTAGAACAAAAATAATAATTAATTTAAATTTTTTATTCTAAACAATATATCTTTATGAAATTTTGATACCAAAAATTCTCAATTCCAAATAATTAGAATACGAACAATAATGATTGTTACATATATCCCTCCATTTTTTATAAAGCTGAAGTTTTGTAACATTAAAACAAATCTTGATTCATATTTGAGATAGGGAATTGTACATTATTTTTTTATAAAAATATTTTTTAGACTATAAAAATAAAAATCAGAGTTTTTTTAATTAATTTCAATTAATACAGGAAATTGAAAAATATTTTTTTCTTTTCATAAAATAATAAATTTTAAAATTCAAATACACAATAAATGAAAAGTTATAATATATTTGTGTGATAAATTAATAGGTAAGAATAAATGTCAAATTTAAATACATTATAAATAAAAAATATCGGATATTATGTAAAATATTAGAACATCTCAATCCTTGAATGTAAAAGATGAATTGATTATTCATTTCAAATTTATTATAATTAAAAAGTTGGTAATAGAAATATCTTTAATTTTTAATAATCTACCTATCAAATTATTCTTATTTCAAGTAAGAATATAAAAATAAAATAAAAGAACATTAATGTGAAAGATTTACACTCAATCATATAAAATTTTTCACATAGATTTATTTACTTTTATTATATTGTTGGAAAATTTCCCAAGTTGTCAAAAAAGATTCAAAAATATTTGTTGAGTTTAAGAAATTAAAATAATATAATTTTTTATTTAAAAAATGAAAAATATATTTTTAATTTAATGGACTAAAAATATAATTAAGTTTATATTAATTAATATTATTTTTAAAATTCCTCTAATCAATAATATGTTAATTGTTTTATTTTTTTTATTGATTATACATGTAAAAAAGATAAAACTAAGTTGCCAAAATATTTTGTATATACATAAAGTTAGGCTAAGAAAACTTAAAACATTAATGTATTTCTACTACTATTTATTGAACTAAGAAAATGACTAATAATTAAAGGTATTTTTATAAAAAAATAATTAATATAAAAAATATGTTATATAATCCTTAACAAATTTTATAAATTAGTTTTTATAAAAAAATCTCACTATAAAATTATATCAATGATGATTTTTTTTTATATTAACTTTTAAAAGTTTAAAAAGTTATGATAGATTTCAGTTCTGTTTAAATAAAAGTATAAAAGACTTTTTTTAACATTTTTTTTATCAATTGAGATCTCTTTTTCTAACTGTGTTTTTTCTATCTAAAACATTTAAATATAAAACGTTATTTAACATGTCCTAATTAAGTATCACCCGGTCAAACATAATACGTATTTGTTTTTTATACTATTATTATTAATTCTTAGTACTTTTAACCGCAAGTTTGACTGAAAAAAAGTACAAGTTTGTAATATAGTAGTATTTTATTTAAAAAAAAAACATAAATATTTTTTTTAATTTATGACGTTTTTTATTTTAATTTTTTATAATTTAAAAATTTTAATTTTAATTTCTATTTTTAAATAACCATATTAATTAATAAGATAATAATATTATATTTTTAGACTGACAATATATAATTTTAAATATATATTTATTTAATATAATTAATGATATTAATTTAATTAATAAAAATTTTTAAAATATATATGATAAAAAAATTATATATGATTATTACGATGGATTCTAATAATATGATTATTAATGTTGTTATTAAGTTATTGATTATCGATATTTTAAAAAATAGAAATTAAAAATAATAAAAAAATATTTTAAAAAGATTAAAATAAAAAAACAAAATAAAAATAGTGGTTATAGTTTCGGTTGAAGTAGGGTAATTATTACAAGATTACAGTGATGGTGGATAATTGTGATATACATTCCGTAAAGTCCAAGTCAGATCCCGCTGTCTCGCGGAAACAAACAAAGGCACAAAACCAACTCCTCTTTCTTTCCCAATTCCCAATCTTCAATACAAATTCTCACAACTCTTTCTTCCGCCTTATGCAATTGCAATTGTCATTGTCAGTGCCACTGCCACTGCCATTTCCAACGTTGATGGGTCTCCGATTCTCCTCCCAGTCATCGGAATCGGCGTCCAAGTCCAGTCTGGGCGAATTACCTGAGAGCTGCGTCGCTCAGATCATGACCTACATGGATCCTCCCCAGATTTGCAAACTCGCCACCCTCAATCGCGCCTTCCGCGGTGCTTCCTCCGCCGATTTCGTCTGGGAGTCCAAGCTGCCCCCCAATTACGCCGTCCTTCTCCGCCGCATCTTCTCTGATTTCCCCTCCCACTTAGGCAAGAGGGGGATTTACGCCAGGCTTTGCAGGCTCAATTCTCTCGACGACGGCACCAAGGTAAAAACAACAACAACAACAACAACATTGCTTTCTCTTTGTTTTCATGTGTGAGCAACTGGAGTTGAAGACGTGTGTTTCTTTCTGCAGAAAGTTTGGCTGGATCGAGGCTTGGGTAAGCTCTGTTTGTGCGTTTCGGCCAAGGGACTCTCCATAACCGGGATTGATGATAGGAGATACTGGAACCATATCCCCACTGATGAATCTAGGTCACTTATACCCTTTCCAACACTTATCTTTTTTAATTTTTTAATTAATTAGCCTTACTTGTTTCCAAACTAGTACTAGTATGTTTTATGCTATTTTTGGGAGGATTGAAGAGAAATAGAGTTTGGGTCAGGGTCTGTTTGGTGCATTAACATCAATAATCTTTTAGCATTTTTCTCTCTTCTTTGAAGATGTTAAATATTTTATATGTATTATTCAAAGACTGTCACTCTCTTTTGCTACAATTTGTTTTTGGCTAGACTGTGTCACGCTCTGCCCTTTTATTCACCCATAGGATGAGTTCGATAAACTGACGATCCGTTTCGAGAATTTTTTTATATGAACTGTGAAGTTAAAGGGGAGATAATTGCAATTGCAAATGATGCCGCTGGAATAGCAGTTGTGGAGAGCTAAAAGACTAAAGACCTTGATCTTGTGTTGCAATTACAGTTGTGACCTTAATCGAAAATCATGACCATTATAATAATTATGCATTCATTTTTATGTTTTTTATAATTTATCACCTAGAAAATTTTGTAGCTATGTGCATTTTTTTTTTCCATGTTCAGAGTCTTCTGGCTGTACTGTATTCTGTATATTCTAAAAATTACAAATGATGTCAAACTTATAGCTTTTGGCATTGTTCTGTATTGGCTGAAATTTGTTCTCAGACTTGTGATGTTGTGAAAAATGCGCTTCTTTTTATGTTGTTATTTAGGTTGATGGTGCAAGCTACAATACTCTACATCAAGTAGCTTAATTGCCAAAATAAGTTTAGTTTAAACGTTGAATTGCTTTAATAGAGCCTCGGAGTAAAGCCACTGTTATGTCCTTCATTTGCAGATTCGGCAGTGTTGCATACCTCCAGCAAATATGGTGGTTTGAAGTGGATGGGGAAGTTGAGTTCCCATTTCCAGCAGGGAGGTACAGTTTATTCTTCAGAATACATCTAGGGCGAGCCGGCAAGAGGTTTGGACGACGAGTCTGCAACACAGAGCATGTTCATGGGTGGGACAAGAAGCCTGCACGTTTCCAGCTATGGACTTCAGATGGACAGTATGTTGCGTCCCAGTGTTTTCTGAACGTACCAGGTAAATGGATCTATTACCATGCTGGCGATTTTGTTGTCGAGGATGGTAACGCATCAACAAAAGTCAAATTCTCTATGACTCAAATTGATTGCACACATACTAAAGGTGGTCTCTGTTTGGATTCTGTGCTCGTATATCCAAGTGAATTCAGAAAGGTTAAAGCATTTTTAAATCACTCTTAACCTTTGTTATAAATACATATGAATGTATACTAGTATTTATATGTATAGAGCGTAGGCTGCGTCAGGAGGAAGAGAGAATCGAGTTTTTAATATGGTTCTTTAAGGTTTAGAATTTTGTAGAAGCCAGGAGGCGATGTACTTTATAGATGTATAAATATTTGTTTAATTAGTCTGGAGGACTGGAACGTTCTGTCATAACCTTGTATGGTGAAGAACATTGTATACCTGTGGCAGATGGAACAAAAGTGGCCATTTAATGACAATAAAACGTGGATCATATTGGAAGAAAACGAATAAAGTGGATTACTTTTTTAGTGTGTTATAGTTTATAGCTCACTTGAAACTTTGGTGCCCCATGTTTTAGGGTATGCTTGGTTTTCTGTCGGGAGACCCTCCTCAACGTATGTTCAAAAATAAAACTGAAAAAAGCTCTTAATTACTTTTCAGGTGGATCCGATTAAATTCAGTTTGAAATGGAAGTTATTTTTGTGAACTCAGTTTGCAAAATAAAACTCATTCAAAATTAAGTCCGCAAATTTTAATTCAGATTTGTATTTAGAATAATTCAAATCTATCTCCATTGCTTGAACATGTCTTAAGTAGTGTTTGGTTGATGTTTAGCGTGCATTCTAATTCAATGCCGTGGAAATGAGATCCTATCACCAACTCTTAATTTGCGTGATTGGTACACTTGTGGAGTAAACGATGAACCTCTTTAGTGCATCCAATGCGTCATCAATGGCCAAAATATTAAATTGAAGATATAACGTAAACAACTGTGTATAGAGTAGAAAAGAGTAAACAGTCGTTTTTGTTCGTCTGAAATTTATTATAAGGGTGTATTTTAAAGAGTTCTATACATCACTTTTTAGTATAAGTGAACTGAAATAATTAAAGTAGCTTCAAAAATTATTTTAAGAAATTTATTTTTTAAAATTTAATAATTAAGATTAATTACTTATTATAATTATTATATTTAAAATAATAAATAATAAAGATTATTAGAATTCCTCTTAAGATCTTAGGAATAATTTGATTTCCCATTAAACTATGTTTTAAACATAATGTTCATGTTGGTGCTAAAATTGGAAGTTCACTTTGGTATTCACGACTGACTTAAATGTTGTCCTTAGTTATGAGTTATTTAGAGGAAATTCTAATTTTAATTAGAGAATACCAAAAACTCCATCTAAATATTGTCTTTTCTAATAACATGAAATTTAGGTACAGCTTTTAAGTGTTTTTTTTGTGTTGTTTTTCTATTAAAATTGAACATTCAACTAGGTATTTAATGTCAATTTTAAATGTTAACCTTTATTGTGAGTTATTTAAGTAAAACTCTAATTTTAATTAGAAAACATAAAAAATAAATCTATGAAATTATATCTAAATATTATTGTTTATAATAGACAAAATGTAGCTACAAATCTTTAAGCATTTTTTATATTTTTCAAATAAATTTGAAACTTTATCTTAGTATTCAATACAAACCTTAAATGTCAATTTTTATTGTGAGTTATCAAGGTAAAACTCTAATTTTAATTAGAGAATAACACAAAAAATTTCAGAAAAATTATATATAAATATGTTTAATACATCAATAAGTCTCTAATATTTAAGAATTTTTAATTAGGTTCTAGATTAAAAATATTATAATTAAGTGGAACTTCTACAACTTCTATAAATTGGATTCTTAGAATTTGTAAAATTGCCCCAGATTGTTATTTTTCTAGTAAATTCAAGCTATCATAAACTAACTCCAAACAACCAATTAGAATTGACCAAAATGAATTGGACCGAATTAAACTATGAAAAACTAAACTAAACTAAATTATTTCTCTATTTGTGACAATGATACAATGTTGATGAAAAAATAATGTTATAAAATATTAGTCAATCACAAACAACAATGTATAAATATATAATGAAGTTTTTTTAGTTTTAAATTAAATTAATTATTTATAACTATTATTCTAATTTTTATATTTTATAATTTTTAAAAAATATATAATAAATATAAATTAAACTAATAATTTTATAATTTTAAAATATAATAAAAAAATTATGTATTGTACAAATCATCATAATATCTATATTTGAATTTTAGTCCCTAATTCCTATAAAAAAAATTCTATTCTGATCTATTGTTTACTTTTATTACTCATAATTAGTTTTCTTTAATTTTGTTGTCTACTTTTAGTTATTTTTAAAAAATAATTATGAGCAATAAAGATAAATAATGAATTAAAAACAGAATTTTTTTTATATAGAAACAAAACCTCAATTTAAAATCTACATGCATCAAAAACTTATTTAACCCTACATTAAAATAAACAAAAGGAAACTCGATAAAAAGCGAAGTTTGGAATAAGGGCATTCTAACCCCGTTGGCTTACAGGGATATATATACAAAAATACGATACATTGATCTTTCAATATTTACTGTATAATAATTGTGTATTGCAGCTCCACTAACAAATCATTTGGCCCAAAGCATTCCCTGAGCCTCCCAAAACTGCTCCAACCATTATTTTTGCAGTGAAATGTTCACAATTACAACTAATCAAAATAATTTGAACATAAACTTTGTTGTATGTTTTATTTTAATGTGTTTTAAATTTTGATCGATTGGGCATACACATATTATTTTCATGCAAGACGGAATGCTAAACTCATGGATGGGAGGGAGGATTAAACTCCAGTGCACTTTCACAAAGAATCTCAGAAGGACTAGGTGCCCCTATAGGGATTTTATTTTATTTCTTTTAAATATCATGTGTTAATTACCCCAAATGTCTCATGATGTTATTTTTAATTTCTTTTTATCACACATTTTTACATGTCCATTGTATACATCAATTTTTAATTTCTTTTTATCCTCTATTCTTACATGTATATACATCACATTCTTTTTTGTGTATAACCCATTCCCCATTTTTTAAAATTAAAGACTCAAATTGATTTTTGAAAAAATAAAATCACTCTACTTAAATTGGACTCCTTTTTTTTTTTCATAAAAAAAAGACACATCTAATTGTCTATCAAAATATTTTTATGGGACATGTTAATCCCATAGTTGGCGGACTACTAATATATATACTTCCTTATGTTATTAATATATTTCTCTTTTTATTTTTATTTTTAAAAATGTCCTCAATTTAAAATTAATATACTGATATAATACCTAGTGAACACACAACCCTACACCAACAAGGAATAGAGGCACAAATAGAGTTACTTAGCATAAGCTTAAGCTTCAGCTTCAGGGAAATGTAAAGTCATTTCATGCGAATTGCGAATGCAGATTTTGTACACTATTTTGCTTTGCTCGTAGACACTGCAGAGGACTCAGAAGTTGATCTTCATAATCAGTATCAAGCAAGTGCCCACCATTCCAATTTGTTCTTTTAAATCTTCTTGCACTCGGCGAAGCTTATATCAATTGTCTTAACTTAATTCAAATTCTTAGGTGACATATTAACTAACCTACACCATTATTCATAAAGTTGTGTAAACAAAATTTTAAGTCTTTTTTTCTGATAAGAAATTATTTGATCCTTGGGAAGAAGTCATTAAATAATTCCTCAATATTAAATCATTAAAATAATATTCAAATTTATAAATATTAAAAATATGCTAAATTAATATTTTAATTATCTATTTTGGCCCGTTTCCGACTGTTTCATCACCGGCTTGGGACGGATTCAGGTTAGGATGAGTACGGTTTTGAACGGGTGGATCAATTCGATTTTGGACCTATAATGGGCCAATTCAATTTTTATCCTTCACAATTAGTTTTTCATTACCATTTTTAAGCAAAACATATAATGGCCCTTTACTCTTCCAGCATTGGGCCATTTAAATTTTCAATTTTATTATCTCATAAACTATGTTGACGTGTTCCATAATTATTATTTTATTGTAATCTACAATTTGGGGTCAATACAATTATTTGAGTCTTAACAAAATTTTGACCAGTTTATATTTGCTCAATTTTATTTTAAAATGAATTGATTCTTGAACTAGTTCATTCGAACCTTTAATTGTAATGGCCTGGAAATTGCATATATTACAAAATTAAAAAAATCAAAACATATTACACAATTAAACATTTTAAAAAAATCGAACAAAAAGGCAAGAAATATATTACAATCAAACATATATTACAAATTCATTCTCTTCAATATTGTTGCACCGTTCTCCACGTCTCCTATAAATATAAAAGACAAAAAAAACTGAGAAACTCAAGTTAACTTTTCACAATAAAACGATAAAATAAACAGACACATTATATAAACACTAATAATGCAATATAACACTTGACAGTAAATGGAAAAATCATTTTTATTTAAAATCTCACAACTGACAAAATATACTATGTTGAGAATATTTTAAGGAGTAAGCCATGAATTCTTTAAATAATTAATTTTTTGATTGTAACGTAATCTTACCTTCAAGCTTGTTATTCGCCATTCCCTTTTTGACTTTTTGCATATGCCGCAATGGTAATAAGGCAACACCCCTTGAATAAAAGTTTTTCACAACCTTTCTTTTTTTGCTCCAAAAAATCATTACCTGAAAAATCATAGAGGACACTAGAACACTAAAATTAGTCTATATTGTATAATATCCTAACAAATTAATCTCACCCTGCCCTGTCATCCCAAGAGCAAAAAAATAAAACCAACTTACTGTCTAATATCTCTTGGAAAGTGGTCATGCTTCATCTTAAGTTGTCTTCCAGTGCCAACAACAAATAAGCAATTTTTTTAACAAAAAGGTCTTTCAAACAACAAAATTATTAAGCTCCAAACCTGAAAAAATGAGCAAAACCAACAAAATCTATGTTCCTACAATATATTTTAATTAAACTTATTATAATTAAAAGAAATTTGATAAGTGACTCACCTTCTCCCATAAAAGCTCCAACGTTACAGTACCTTGAGTGCTTAACACCTCTTCCAAACTTACTATCATTGCCATTTGTGACATAGCATTCAAACATTATAATAAATCAAGTTTCTGCTATGATATCTATTTACAATATTTAGATATTTTACAAACTGGTTCCCTTTTAAAGCTTAAACATTCGTAACAAGTTTATTTAAAATGGTGTTTGCTTTCTTACTTGCAAGGTTCAATCACATGCTTGAGAATCTCCATCACCATTTTGATGACATCTTTTTTCTTGCATGAAGTCACAAAATTTACTAACAACAAAATCATTTCGTTATTTTCTCATTATATGATTTTCATCAGAAATTTTATAGAAAATTAATCTTGCAAAATCATATAGAACCTAGATGCAATTTCTTGCCCCATAGCAGAGTTAGAACCTCTATTTCTTTTTAGGCACTGTCATTACTTGTGATACAACCTGCAAAGTATAGAACAGATCGAACAGATCAACTTTGTCCCCTCCAAACGAAACTGCCATAAAGATTTTTCAACATATTCAACAGAAGATAAACAACTATTTTGAAATTAAAACTAAGAGATAGCACAAAAAATCACCATGCAGCAAATCAATCAAGAAAGGGGATCTACGCACCATGCAACGACACTTGAGTTCCTTCAAGCGGAATAACCAAACGCCTAGCTCAGAGCATCATATCTGTCATAAAAGAAAAAAAGGCAAAAAAAAAAAAAAAAGAAGAAGAAAAACTACACATAGAATGAAAAGATTGTAACTTTCTCTACGGAAAAAACAAAACAAAACTACTCACAAAATGTAAATAAAAGAAAATTATTAAAAGAAATGAAAAAGGCAAGGTGAAAAGGACAAATTTAGAGGTTTGGTAAAGACTTTAACTAATTAGAGACAAGAGATTGGACCTTTTTCTTCCCATTTTCTTATCCTTTTTTATGTACTTGGATGTTTTATTTTATGATTATAGATTATGAACTCATCATGAGCAAGTAATCACTGTATTCTATGAATTTGGAGTAACCTAATGCAGCATTGCTGATTGGTTTGTACTTATACCCTTTGTATTAATGTTAGACATGTTACGATTCAATTTCAAATGTTCTTAATGCTTATGAATTTGTTAATCTCTTATTCATACCACTATGATCTTAGATATTAGGGGAAACAGCGAAAGGTAAATCTTGATATTAGAAACTCTTAAATTGAATGAAAAAATAAATTACAAAATAGATTTGATCTTTCAAGAATTATTTGAATTGTGTGATTTAATTCTAAGAGTTCATTTGATAATCAAAATAGGATAGAAAATGAGAGTAAGATAGAATAAGAGTAGAATAAATTTTAAGTTTATCCAATATTTAGTACACATTAAATAACAAATCATATAACATTATTGTGTTATTTTGTCTTGTATTTAATATGGAGCAAGTAATGTAAGATAGTATATAAATTATACTCAAATGATAAAAAAATTTCATTAAATTTACAAATAAATTTCTAAAAATAAAAATTATAACTTAATTGTTTGATTACTAAAATTTTTAAAAAATTATAAAAATTCTTGAAGGCCTACCTCAAGATTTCAGTTATGTTATTTTAGTAATTAAGAATCATTTTGAAATGTTACCTATTGAGGAAGTAGACTCAATAGTAAAGAAAATGACTTTTGTTTAAGGAAGAACTATAATGTAAAATAAACTCACTTTTGAGGAAAATATTGTTAAAATACAAATGTGAAAATGAAGTCTCATGTTAGATTTAGATAGAAATGAACAAGTTCAAAAATATATAAATAAGAAAAATTCACAAACCTAACGCCTTATGGTTTCAAGGAAGTCTTAAATTGGATAAGAATGAGTAAGTTAAACAATACATAAGTGAGAAAGACCTATAAATATAATGTCTTAAGATTTTGGATTGAAAATGGTATCAAGTTTATTTATGTGATTTACTTATAATCTATTGGGGATCTCCTTAGTGTTTGTTCCCTCAAATTCTCAATTGTTTTGCTAGGACAAAATAGTATGTGAATTTTATCCTTAACATTTTCTTAGTGAAAGTGGTGCACACATGAAGAGACTTTAATATTCTAAGAATAGTTGGGAGTTAGCTTTGAAAGACTTATGTATGAATAATACTTAGGTTTTGTTACTTAGAGAAAAGACATAAAGAATATGTATGTTGAGCTTAAAAAGTCTTGTATTAAATAATATTTGTAACAATTAAGGCAAACTAGGATTAAGAAACATTTATGTATTTTTTTCTTTGCTTAGCTATTTTATGAAGTCCTTCAACTTATCTTAGTAAAATAAAAAGCAAAAATCTTTATTTTGTTTATGAAAAGTTTAAACAAGAAAAAAAATCTTTATGTTTATATAAGTTCTTATACCATCTTACATAAGACGGTATATTTAGAAGAGAATTTTGTAAAAACTATTCATCAAACCTTTTTTTTATATTTTTCTATGTTTTGTAATTATAATTTTAACTAAATGACATAAAATGATTTTTATTTATGTAATTATTTTTTTAAAAGTATAAAAAGAAATATAGGATTTTAAAATTATCATTTAAATATTTAAATATATTTGATTTTTAATATTTTAATTGGCAATATATTTTAAATTTATATGTCAAAGTACATACATGCATGTATGTATAAGAAGCATATTAAAGGAGAATGTAACGCCCCTTTTATTTACTTCTTAATGAATAGAAAATTGTATTTAAAGAGTTTTAGTGCAAATAAAATTTAAAACTCAACTTATCTGGGAAATTACAATTTAACAATAAACATATTACTTTTACTTTGAGTCCTTGATTAACAAGATAGATGAAGTCATATAACTTATTATCATTACATCATTACAATATTCTTGATACTAAAACAAAACATTCCTTAACCAGCCTCTAGGATTAATATAATCTAGTTAGATTCTTCTGAAGGATCTTCCTTTTCTGTGAAATCTTCTCTTTTATCTAGATCATTAGCTTGGACTGATCCCATAGAGGATTGTGGAGGTTGAGGAGTTTGTGGTCGTCTCCGCGTGGCTGGAACTTCAGTGAATCTAGGTGGCAAGATTTGTGATAAGACTACGGGTAGGTCAACATGATGGAATTGCCAAGGTATTATGTCATTAGCTAGTCTGAGAGCGAATTGAACATATCCCACAAAAGTATCATCACCTTGGACTCTGTCGTAAGTCCATCTTCCTTCTAAGGGTAGAATTGTCCAATGAAATAGTGGCTAAAATTCATCTATCATTTGAATATGAAAGGATAGGGGGTGTAGGAGTGAGTAATCAGTCCTTGGGTACACACATACAATAAGAGTGATTTTATCTAATCGTAATCGCTCATATCACCGTACGTGCCTAATTAGGAAAACTACTTGTTTTAGGACCGTTCGCAGCCTCCGATACTACTAACTCCAGGAGGGCTTATGCGAGCGTATCATTAATAATCCAATTTGTAATCTTTGGTTGATGATCAAAAGTACATATCTTGCCTGATACTCGATTTAGAATACTCTCAACTAAATCTTGGTAATGTTTCACTTTGTCGGGGATGTCAAACCGGTTATATGACACCCTCTTCTTCTTGAGTGATTCACAACTTGGTACCTTATCTACCCCCAAGGTCTCACCATAGCCTACGTACATTCCTCAAATACCTTCTTGTGGTCAACCATTGCATTCTCCATTCTTGGTTCTCACTCGTTCAAATTTTTCAGTTCATCCATTCTTTATTATATCATCTGTCATCTCTATTATCTCTCTCATCTTGGTACTGATTAGAAATTCAGGTATAAATATTTATCATAGTCCTTCTAGGTTATCATCATTGTCTGAGCATTCCTTAGTTCATCAACTATCCTATGGTTGTTACTGTCTCAAATGGACAGTCATCAAGAATATTCACCTTTCACTAATAATGGAGGTATAAATTCATATTTATATCATTAATATAGCACAATTAAATGCATAATTAAAGATCACAAAAATCAATAATATATATCATGTTCACAAAACACGACAGGGGCAAAATGGTCATTTTGCAAAAATATATTTCTTTTAAAGATTTATTTTTACATTCTATCTTAAGTTATGTTATCTAGGTATCTAGTATCCTCAACTACTTCTCTTGAGTTCAGGAGGTCCATATAGTGGTAAATTTTAGTTTTTATAATGTAAGGGTATTTTAGCCATTTTGTAAAAATATGACTTTTTAGGGATTTCTACTCACAATTCAACTTAAATGTATTATATAGGTTCCTAGTTTATTTAAACTATTTTTCCTGAGTTCAGGAGATCCAAACAGAAATAAAAATTAATTTTTTTATAAGATAAGGGCATTTTGGTCATTTTGTAAAAATTTGTCATTTTGGAGATTTTTTCTTATATTTTTAACTCATAAATTTATATCAAGATATCTAGTAATGCTATAGTTTTTAGAATATTTTTCCTAGGTTAGAATGAGTCAAAATGATAAAAAATTTATTTTTATATCCTAGCGGTATTTTGGTCATTTTGAAAATAACAATTTATTTTTTAAGGATTTTCAAATTTCCAAGGTGATAAAAATACCCTAGGTTTATTTCTAAACATGTTTTGACAATTTCCTTCTAATTTATTGACGAAAGCCAAGTTAAATTCCAATTTTTTTGTTACATAGGGGTATTTTTAGAATTTTTAGAAAAATAAATTAATTTTAATCAATCTTTTTGAGAAAAATTGTTTTATTAACTATACACAGGGGTAGAGATATTTTCTAGGCTTATTTAAAAGCTTGAATAACTAAAAATGACAAAGAAATTTAAAGAAAAATAGAATAAAAGTATTTTAGTAATTTTTTCTACTAAGGGGTAAAATAGTAATTTTTTCATATGCTTCTTCTTCTCCAAAACTGGTTCGAACCAGAAAATCTGAAATTTTGAATTCTTATTTCCTTGCTTAATTTTGACAATTAATCCACCCATAATTATTCCATCACTTGTACTCTAGCTATCCCAACCCTTAATTGATCAGGACTTGTCCAATTATAGAGGAATGAAGCTCTGGTTTATTAGAGATCAAATTTTCAAAACTCAAATTTGTTTCTGGAGAATTAGTGCATTTTAGGGTGTCAAATTTTCCAAAATTATAATTAAGACAATTTAGAATGAATTTACGATTAAAATTTGAAGAAAATACAACTCCTCCTACCTTTTAGAAGTTCTTCGATGAAGTTTCGATGAGGGCTTTGGCGACATTGCCAAAACTCGATTCTTTGAGTTATTCTTTAAATTTCTTGAACAGAATCGTTTCTTGGAGGATTTTGAAGCTCTCTGGATTGGTGGGGAGTCATGAGGGTGAAGGAATAAGAAGAAATCAAAAATCAAAATTCTTTGTTTTTTGTCTCCGTTTTGGACTTCGTCGTGCTTTTATAGACCTTGTTACCCCCTTCTTCCTTCACATTTAAGCTTCCTTAGACTAGGGCAGTTGTAGGTAGGTGGTTGACAAGGTATGGGCAACACTGTGTACAAAGTTACCTGTTTTAAAAAATTGGCTCAAGGTAGGGGATAACAAAACTACTACAATGACAATCAAACGTTTTTAAATAACAGCGATGAGCCTAGCAATCAAATGACAATCCCTGCTTAACCCAACTCTCTTCAACCTCGTGCTTCTACCTTCAAATCCGTCTCACACCCTTTTCTCAATTCGAGTTTTATTTCTCTCATTTAACTCAAAAGCTTAATTAATATTGTAGTTGAGCCATTTTATTTCACCCGAAATCGAGTAGTCCAGTTGGTACATGTTCTCCATCTGCCCTCCATCTCCTGGGATTGAATCCCACTGCCTTCATTTCATTTTCTCTTTCTTTGTTTCTTGTTTTCTATTTTCTTTTTTTTTCTTTTATTTTTGTTTTGATTTTTAATATTTCTGTTTTAGATTTTTTTAAAATTCTTTCAAAAATCCTAAAAATTTAATTATATTTTTCTTATACTAATTATATTTTATTTTCTCATTTATTTATTTTATCTGACAAAAATTTTATTCATTTTACCTAAAAATATTTATTTAATTATTTTTAATTCCTTAAAAATTTATTTTTAATTCCTTAAAAATTTATTTTTAATCTTTGAAAATTCTACTTTGTCTTTATTCTAATTATCCTTATTCTCATTCTTCCCTTTTTTTATATTTATTTTATTTAAAACATTATGAACTAATTTTCTATTTGGAAATTAGTTTCAAATTTTTCATCTTTTAAGTTTACTTAAATTTTAAATTTTGATTGACTAAATTCTTTTTAAATTTCTCTTTTTCCTTTCTCATTCTTTTCTTCCTCTTACTCTATAAATAATATTTACTAGGTGAGATCTTTTCATAGGAGATAAATTTCTAAATCCTATTTCATCCAAATTAAATTATGAATAGATAAAAAGATAAATCTAAAAAATTAAATTTATAATTATATCAAAAAATTAGGATGTTACAACTCTTCTCCTCTTAAAGAAATTTCGTCCTCGAAACAAAAAATCCCTAATTTTGTCTTCTAGTTCCCAGGTTGTGTCTCCTTCATTTGCTGGATTCCAAATTATTTTGACTAAGTTAATACTTTTGTCTCATAACTGCTTTATTCTTCATTCTGCGACTATAACAGATGAAACATTGTAAGTTAGATTTTTCCTAATCGTCACATAATTAGGTTCTATTACGTGGATAGGGTCAGAAAAATATTTTCTTAGCTGGGATATGTGAAAAACACTACGTAAATTGGTCAGAGAAGGTGGTAAGACTATCTAGTACGTGATTGGACCAATTATTTTCAAGATTTGGTAGGGTTTTATGAATTTTGGTGTCAGTTTTTGATATTTCAAAGCGCTACCAACCTCGGTTGTCGAATTTATTGTTAGAAATATGTGTTCTCCTTCTTGAAATTTTAAAGGTTTCCTTCTTTTGTCATAGTAACATTTTTGCTGGTTTTGGATAGCCTTAAGCTTGTTTCGAATAAGTTTCACTTTTTTTGTGGTTTGTTGTAATATTTTAGGTCTAATAATCTAATTTGTGATATATGAGCACTACGAGTGTAGACTATTGGATCTAGTTTTAATTATCTAATTTTATATGATACTTTTATATGATAAATGATTATATTGATACTTTTATAATATGATAGTTATAACAGTTAAAAAGATAAAATATTTATTTAATTTAATAAAATTTTATGAAAGATTTGTGTAATTTATTTGTTTCTTTTTATTTATTATAGAAGGATAACTTGAATCGAGGGGTTTTGTTTGGTTTTACCAAGTACAATTAAAAAAACAAGGTAAGTATTGAATTTTGTTTAAACGAGGAAAACGCAAAGGCGAGTAAGAATTGACGGTGTTTCCAAAGAAGACAGAGTGCAAAGTAGGAAGATCCGTGGGAAGTTGAGGTCATGCAAAGGGGGATGGTAGGTTTTGGGAGGGTACGCACGTTATTTCACGAAAATCGAATTAAATTGACTTAAATTTAAATCATAAATAACTAAATCAAATATTTTTAAAATAAGAGATTAAAATAAACCTAAACATAAAATAAAGGACCAAATTATAATTTAACATAATTTATATTAAATTCTTTTATAATTATCTATAAATTATGTTCAAATATTATTTTATTATTATATATATATATATATATATATATTGTTTGCATATATAACACATAATTTATCAATTTTTAATCTTTTTGATATTTTAAAAGTTTAACCTTATTTAATCTTTAAATTTTTTATTAATTATTTTTTGATTTATTTTCACTCATAAAATTATCATATTCTTAAAATTAGTAATTTTATTTCTCCTTAAATTATTTGTTAATTGAAAAGCATGTGAATTATTACTTGAACTTGTCGCAACAACTTGAATCCAAGTAAACTTTTCTTGGCTGCAATATCCAGTACAGGTGTATATGAATATAATTAAGGTTTAATTTTTTATTTTATTTAATTTATAATTTTAATGTTTTTATTTTAAAATAAAAATATTTAATTTTTTAATTTAAAAGATAAATAATTTTTTTATTTAATTTTTAAATTTAATATATTTATTTGAAATATTATCAATAAATAATTTATTTAATTAATATATAAAAAATAAAAATATATAGACAAGATTAACGATTGAATTAAAATTATAGATTTTTTAAAATGAAAAGATCAAATATTTTAATTTTAAAATAAAAAATTAAAATTATGAATTGAATAAAATAAAATAATCATAATTATATTTAAGTCTATAATTAAAAAAGTTTGGAGAATTATTTTGATACACATCAATTATATATAAAAAAGAAGTTATTAGGCCGTGGACAATAAAATATAGTTAATTAAAAAACCACAAAGTTATCAGTTAATTATTTTTATTTTTAATATAAAATGATCATTTATTAATATATTATATTCATAATTTTCCAAAAGAAAATTTAGATATATTTACACCGTTTCTATATTTTAATAAAATTCAATTTATTACGAAATTGTGTTTTATGATTTTTTAAAAGTTAAATAATCATGAAAATTATCAATGAAAAATACTAAAATAACCTCATGAGTGTATTAAATATTCGAGTACAAATATATTTGTTGAGGTTGAGGTCAGGTAAACGGGGACTTGCTTGGTAGGTATTGAAATAAAAATATATATTTATAAACACATCTTACTGCACTACAAAATAGAAAAGAAGTAAATATTTGTACAAATAAAGAAGTATCTAAAACTGTATTATATTATTTTGCACACATATATATTATAACTAATTCAAACTTAAATATTAATTATATAATTTAATGTCGATTGATGTAAAAATTAACTTATAATATTTTATTATTGGTGTATTTTCATATTTAAATTTATTTAAACTATTTATAATATTTCTGATTTAAATTCGTTAATGATATGTAGTTAATAAAAATAAAATATTTATTTAAAAATATTTATAATGAATAATAAGTAATTTTTAAATCATATTTTTTTATTAAATTTAATGAGATTATTTAATAAAATTTATTTTAGTCAAATTTATTAAAATATTTATACTCAGATAATATTAATTAACATCTATTCATGATTGAATTAGTTAATAACCACAATTGTTACTAAATGGCTATTGACATTATGTTAGCAAGTATGGACTTTTTTTGTTATGAAATGTATGTATGAACTTTTTGATATTTTTAAAATTCGACCTTATTTAAACCCTAAAAGAAATATTTTTATAAATAATTTGTTATCTATTTCACTTAAATATTTTCTTTTATTAAAATGCTTCATTTTAATTATTTTTAAATTGAAAACATGCTGATTATTACATGAACTTATTGCCAATCCCTGCAACTACTTTCCCTTAGTTGCAATATCAATTACAAGCACACATAAAATAAAATTAAGAGTGTTTAGTATAAGAAAAGTTTTTTTTATAGTCAGAGATCATAATTTATAAGAAATATGAATTTTGAATGTCATAATTATAGATGATAATTAAAATTTGTTTAGTTGATTATAAATATTTTTTAAAAATATTTATATTTATAAAAAATAATGTGATACTTTTATAAAAAAAATTATTATTTATAATATTAAATGATATAATAAAAGTAACATTATATTTTTATCATAATAAAATAAAGTTTAACTCCAAAATATTATATTTTCATCATCTCATGTAAATTTTTTTTAACGAGAATCTTAATTAAGAAACAATTCCAATCAATGTTAGATTCTTTAAAATATGCATATTGAGTGTAATAATTTAATATTTCTAATCTAAAATTATCTAAAAACATAAAAATAATTGTCTTACCAAATATTTCCTAAGAGAAAACGGATTATTTATACAGTTTTATATTATAATAAAACAAATATCAATTAGAAGAAAGTTAAAAGATTAAAAAAATTAGAAATATCTATACTGTTTCTACTTTCTATATTGTAATAAAAAAATATAAATTAAAATGATATTAAGAGATAAAAAAATTAGAAATATTTATACCGTTTCCATATTATAATAAAACAACATGCATTACGAAATTGTGTTTTATGATTTTTTAAAAAAGTTGTATAATTATAAAAGAAAAATAACCAGTATAGAAGAAATGAAAGAAAATAAACAATTATAATAACTAATAAGTAAAGAAATATTAAAAAATGAGATTAAATAATAAAATAATCAATATATAATGACATTTATAAAATTTTAAACAAAGACAAAAATAAAAATATAAAAATGAAGAACATGAATAGTGATAGTAAATAACCTAACAATGTATGTATATTTATGATAGTGGTACGAATATATGCCATGCATCACTTAAAAGTAGTACGAGTATAATAAAGTCATACACTACTTAAGTATGCTGCGGAGCAATTTATTGAAATAAAAAGTTAGAAACAACTGCGTAATTATTGAGCCTGGTTTTACCCAACAAATTAGAAACGTGAGTAATAAAATTGACAAAAATCCGTGCGATGGTGAGGTAATGCAAACAGGGTGTTAGTAAAAGAATTTTTAAGCACGTCCAATGTTCAATAACTTTTAATTAAATAATATTTTTAAAAAATTTATTATTAAAATTTTTAACATATATTATACATGCAAAATTTTATATTAATATAAATTTATTTAATATATCATTCATATATATCAAAATAAATATAATATATACTTTTTAAAATATACAAAAATATGAATAATTTAATTACCTTCTTATTATTGATAATTTTTTATAAAATTTAACATAAGTAATCAAGATAATATAAAATTATAATTTGACAGTTTGATCAACAAAATTTATATTTTATATAAAATTATTGATGATATAATAGTTAATAAGAGTTATATTAGTGTAATTTGATTCTTTTCTATATTTATCCTTCAAATATAGTTGTATTTTACTTTTGGTTTGTAAAAACTTTTGCTTGATTTTTGGTACAGGTAATTTTTTTTTATTTTTTATTCTTGTTATATTGTTTTAATCTTTTTAATTAATTTATTTATTTTTTGATTTAGTCTCTATAATACGTAGATCATTTACTTTTATTCTCTATATGAAATTTATTTTAAATACATTAATTTAAAATAAAAAATATTATGAGAATTAAAATAAAAAATAATATATTAAAAGATTAAAATAAAAAAATATAAAAATCAGAAACAAAGTAAAAATAATCAAAAACTAAATACAAAATACAATTTATATTTTAAAACAATAACTTATTTAACTCATTCCTATACTACATGAATTAAATTTGAAATTTTAAACAATTTAACAAGATGTAAGAGAATGTTGTCGTATAATCTACAAAGTTCAAGACATTAATTATTTGTAAACAAATATATCGCAAATTAACAATGTTATTCTTGGAACGTGACAAATGAAAGATATAATTTGAATTTCACAATGCATAATCAAGCACATATCAATCAAAGACACAAATTATGTATCAAATTGATTGTTAATTTAAAAGAAGGTAATAGAAATTTTATAATTAAGTTATATTTATTGCAATAAATCACTTGTCATGAATATTAATCATATATAATTATAAAAATTTAATTTATTGAAATATTTAAGATATAAAATAATTATTTAATTAAAATAAGTGAACCTAGATTTTAAGCAAGTGAAAGGGCAAAATATCCAAGTCTGTAAATGATATATAGACATTCGTATATTACAAACACTTATTTGTCACTCTTTCTTTTTTTTTTTTTTACAAATTTTTACTTTAATCTTTTTTTGTTAGACTCTAGATTTAAGGATTATTTTTTATTAGAAATGTATTTATTTTTTTAGATGTTTTTTATTTAATGTTTGAAATTCAAATATTAGTCCAAACAATAGGAATGAATAAATACGTAAAATTTAACCACAAATATCTTTGAAATACGAAACATGAAAATTTTGTTTGAAAACTTTACATAAATGTAAAAATTGGTTAGAGTTTTTATTACGTTTTGGACGACTAAAGGTAGTGCTTAGATGTTAAACTTTTACATTTTTTAAAACAAGGCCAGAAGCCAAATTCATTAAATAGTTAGGTTCTTAGTAATTTTATAAAGAAAACCTTGGACGCAAGTGCTAAGAAGCACTTTGGACGTTTGTGCAATAAAAATAGGCTTTCATGTCTACGTTTTAAATGTTACCTTTTTGTATTATGGACGCTTAAGTTGTTTACATAACTCATCAAAACTTATTAGCATATCAAATTTTAATATTTTTGTTATCATTAAAATTATGAAATTTTTTAGGAGTCAAACATCGTCCATGTCTTTGATTTTAACACTTGAATCTTTTCTTCTTTTATCTAAGATGAACAATAACAGAAAAATTAAGTTTTTCCTATCTTCACAAACCCTCAATCTCACCTTTCTCTCGATTCGCTCTCCTTTTTTACTCTATATGACAAATGCAAGAAAAAGCAAAAAAAGACTCAAACCTTTCTTTTTCTCAAGCACCAGTAGATACAATTGGCAAAATTTTTTAAACCAAATATTCTCACTAACTCCACCAAAGCCAAAAGGCACATAAAAGAAAGACAATTGTTACATATACCTCTATTAATTAATTACACCTTTATTTTTAAATTATGATTTTTTTCTCAAAAGTACTTATTTTTGGAAACTTGTTTTTGGAAGTGTTTTTAGAAACACTATGTGCACAAGTAGGTAGTTGACTTCTTCTAACTCCTCATTTTTTTTTGTTCCCAAGGTTTTCCATTTTTGTTGATAAGAATGCTCTTTGGTGGTTGGAATTTGAGGATGCTTCACATCAATGACCATTGTTTGTGGGTTTCGCCTGGCCAATAGGGTTTATATACAAAAGAGAGCAAGATTAAACACAAGATGTGTTTTTTAGACTCGTTGAAATAAAAGAAATACATTAGAAGGAGCTCAAATGATGTGTGTGTGCAATTTAAAAACTTTTTATGAATCTTTTCACAAAATGCAAGGTTTTAAAACAAGTTCATAAATGTTTTTTCCAAAAGAAAACAAGAAAGGATGAATAGAAGAAAGAACATAAGAATTTTTATACTAATTCACTCAACTTGAGTTATGTCTAGTTCTCCTTCAACCTTAGAAAATTTCACTAACAAACACAATTATAAAAAGTATCTTTTAAGTCACTTTTGACTATCACCACCAAAAATCTCAATTCAAGATTGTCAAACCCAAATCTTCTTTATCACTAAGTCACTTTTGACTTTCATAAACAAGTGTGTGAAAGTTAATAAAGGATCAATGCAAAGTGTGGTGATATGGAAGTTTAGCACAAGTATAATCAACTCTGCAAAACAAAGAATAAACTATTTAAGAACAAAATGTTTCATTTAGAGAGAAAGAAAGTTTCATTGAAAATAGTTAGTTTTTTCACGTTCTTTCAATCTTATCTTCAAGTCTTTAGATAGGCTCCAAAAGTGATATGATCATTATGAGAAAGAACTTCTTTAATTTTTGTGTTTTGACTCCTCATTAAATGTATGGAGACTTTAGTTATATTTTCCCTTTGATGTGACTACTTGTTGTAGAAGAGAGGGAAAATTAGGTGTTTTTTCTTTTCCAAAAGGTATTGACACTCTTTGAAATGTGTTATTTCTCTTTACTTGTGTCTACTTTATAGGATAAAGAGTTTAAGCATGTGTTTGCTTTGGCAAAAAAATTTAATAAACATATAAATCATAAGTGTAAGTTTTCTTTAAGAAGTGTTCCACAAAATCAATGCTAGTGTTGTTGGATATTTCTTGAAAGCTTTTGAACACAATTATTTCATATAACACTTTGAACATTTAAGTTTTTTAAAAGTCTTGGATGCATATTTATTTTAGCGCGTTGGACATTAGTTATTTAAAACTTTTATTTTTTGCATCTAAGATAAGAAAGAATATACTTATATAAGCTTTGGATGCATATTTTTTCTACATGGCTCAATAAACTTCATTAATTAATTAATATTTAATATATTTTGTTATCATCAAAATTATGAAATTTTTAAGGGCCAAACATTCTCCTTATCTTTGATTCCAACAATTGTTTTTATGCTATTTTGTTATGATTATGGAAATTATTGGTGGAATAAAAGCCCACAACCTAACTATCATAAGTGGTACTGTTGGGATTTTAATCGTTAATCCTTATTTTAGTATTTTTTATACGAAAGTTAAAATTCACAAGTACAAATCTAAGAAAAATTCACCAACAACCTTAGGATCTTCAACATGTTTGATTATAAAAGATTAGATAAATACTTGGATCCATAATTGATTCTTAATCTAAACATTTTTTGACAATAGTTGCAAGATCTTTGCGGCAACCCATCATGAACAAGAACAATGACATTATGGTTCTTTCTTAACTGAAACTTCCTTTATTCCTCAATGGGAGATTCGTAACTCCTTAGATTGGGAGAAGAGATACTATATATTTTCTTGATATATTAGAAATTATAACCTTCTTATAGTGTGTTAACTTATTAAAATTCTCATTATTCCCTAATGAGTCAACACTGGCATCTGCTCATTTAGGCTTATATCACTTTATTTAGTAGTCTAACGAGCTTCCTTAATTTGGTTATATAAAATAAAGTTCACCGATGATAAATGACTAATATAATTGTCTTATAATATTAGTCCACATCAATTATTGAAACACAAAATTTTAACAATCTCTTGCTTGGGCTACATATTGTACCAATTATATCACAATTGCTTAGGCATGCATCCATATGTTATTTATCTTTAGACTTTCACTTTAACAAACTACTCTATCTCATTATCAATAATGGAATCACTATAACTTTCGTCACTACAACAAATATAAATAAACCTCAATGACCATCACATCAAAACACTCAATGAAATAGATCAACATGGATGAACAACATAAAAATTACAAGGAATGTGATCTCAATCATGCTTATTTTTAATTGGTCCAACTTTAGTCTCTAATAAGATCAATTTAGTGCCTTTAAGTACAATTTAAATATTGCACATAAATAAACAAGAATAATAAACTTGTAAACTGTAATATTTATTTTTGTAAAAAATCAAATACATAAACTCTAAATCCAAACATAGAATATAAAATAAGATTCTTCTCAAATCAAGACAATAATCAAAATAACACCATACAAGTTACATGTTTATGCTTAAGTTTCAACCTTGCATTAATAGGTTGGTTTGATATTGTCTTTTCCTATGTCTACTAAAAATAATCATGTGGTCAGCTATCAGTCGTCCGCCATTGGCTATGAATCCTCTATCAACTAAATGATTTTGGCGCCAACAGTTATAAAGTATTTTGGGATTAATGATATGATTAATTAATCAATCCAAACGATATATATCTAGATATCATAAAGTTATTTTATTCATATATAATCTAGAGTACAAAACACCATTTTCTTTTTCCGTTTTAGATTCACGCATCCATGATATATATAGTCTTATCTTGGCCATAACACTAAACAAAATGAAGATGGCAAGAGTATTAAGTAATGGTTACCAGGCCATAATGGATTCTAAGCATCACAATGGTATGTAGTAGCTACACCTCTTATTTAACAAACAAGTACTTATAACATACTTGAGAATCAGAAAAGAATGTCATTCGTTGGAGGGTACTTTGGGTGAGGTGGCTTGTAAACTAGAGGTTGACATATTGAGCCTCAGGCACAGGTGGCTTATTATAATATGTTGGCCTCACATATTGAGCCTCATGCACAGGTAGCTCGATAATTGGTGGTTTCTCAACTTGTACCTTAGGAATTGGGTGTTCCTTCTTAAGTGGTGTTCTCACAATTTGAGCCTCGTTCATAGGTGGCTTCCCATATGGTGGCTTATGTATAGGTGGTGTCGAAAGTGAAGGCTTGTAAATGAGTGGTTTCTCAATAGAAGGTTGGAACACAAGAGGCTTAGGGAGTTTGTGAATGGGTGCTTTCCTAGCAAGCCCTTTAGGAGATAGAGATAGAGTCAGTGCTGCAAGGAGCAAGACTAGGGCGCTTAAAGAAGCCATGTTACTCATCATTTTTTAGTTGGTGAATAGTAAAACGAATGGTCTATCGATTCTTATACTACTTGGGGGGGCTTACTCATAGGTGCATGTCACAACGCAACAGTGCTTTATGTCGCTGTAGCACCTCTCTTAAAGGTCCTACGTTGTGTGGAATTACAGTAATTGTGTTGGGGATTTGTGTCTTCTTATAGTTGCAAAGTTAGAAGATAAATGGGAACGAACAAGTCAAGGCGAAATTTGTACAGTGCATCCATTTCTAATCTCCTTTGGGAAGATGCTATGGTATCTGCATAATTTCAAAGTATAGACCCTGTGAAATGCACGAATGTAATAATTTCAATTCAATTGCAACGTTGTTACATTTCTCAATGTTTAAGAGATATAAAGAATGTGAAATAAAGGGAAAAAAAGAAAAGAAAAAAAAATTAGAATTGTTGTTTGCATATTAAGTGAATTAACTATTATTTTGAGTGACTAATAGATGTTAATTAAGAATGTAACGGCTAGATCTATTGTTAATTGGAGAAATTTAAATAAGTTATGTGATGTTAATTTTTTTTCCTTCTCCACGTTATTAGAAAATCTCCTACTTATTTAATGGATTCAAATTGGAATCTTGGATAAGTAGTTTCCATAAATATTAAGAGAAATTTTTTTTCCTCTATAGTGATCCTACTAATTCAAATAAAATTGTCTGATATTGTAAAAGATATTTAGATCCAGACAAAAAAATGAGTAGAAAGTGAAAATCTAGACAAAAATCATCACAATTAGATATTATTGTAATAATATCTAATAGAGATAACAAATGTGAAAAAAAGACATACTTTCAAACTATTGTTTACAAGAAATTATTAATAATTTAAAATTAATATATATTTATGATACCAATCACACGTATTTAATTTTTTTAATTTATCAAAAAAGAATTAATAACATTTGAATATTATGTAGAGTTAATTATGATCATATAACAAATGGTTCAATACCACTTAATATTGTCTCATTATTTATATATTAAATGAATTAGGTATTATTTTGAGTAATTAATAGATGTTATAAAAATGGTATAGTTAACTCGTATTAATTTTAAAAAATTTAAGCAAGTTAGTTGTTGAAAGAAATTTCTCCTTTAATTAAATTTTATTTTATTTTTTGACAAAATCAGATTCAACCGATTGAATACAAGGTGTATGATTGAAAAAAATGGGACTAGAATAAAAGGTAGCTGCCTTCACAAGGCAATGGGCAGTTACATATTGTTTTATAAGCAAAAAGTATATTAAAGAAAGGCAAAACCAAGTCACTGCACAAGAGGTGCAAGTGAATGGCAGCCACAGAAGTACAAAGGCAATGAGCAGCTACATTGACTTGTCCCCTAATAAACACTATCCTAAAGTTTGGAAAATTGAAACAAACAAGGCTACAGTCAGTGAAGATAGAAGTGATTTCAGAAGAGTCATATATATATTAAGTGGTTAAATTATCCACCACCACTTTGCTGTCTAGTTAAAAAATAAAATGTATGAAACTCATTCATTGCCTGCAAAAGTCCCATTGCTTCACCCAGATGGACCCAAAGATGAAATTGCCATAACAGACCAACCATTTGTGTCCCTGCATACTGCATACACCCCAACTGATGCGCTCATCATGAGTTGCGAACGCAGCATCCACAATACTAGTTGGACCTTCATTTGTCTGCCTGTTATCACCGAATCCTCTGGTCAAAATAAGTAAACAATGTTACAATTGCTGTTGTACATGTAAACGGATAAATCACCACAGATTAATAATTTTATTATTAGGAATTTTATTTTATTTTTTGTCTTTTCCTTTTTATTATGCCAATTTGGTGTATGCCAAGTGACATAACTCATAAGAAATATGCAGAGAAAAAGAGCGGGATAATAAAAGAAAATATATAAATACTCACTTTATTTTTGGTGGAAAAAGAGAGATAATATAAAAAAGTGTACATTAACAAATTCATACACACTTTGTAGTTCTGTGTATAGTAGTTATATCTCAAGTTATTACTAGACTTTTAATTATTTTTAGGGGAAATATTAGGCAAGGGAAAAAATTAGGTAAATTTAAAAGTTAGTCTTCTAACTTTATTATTTATTTTAATTTAGTAATCTTTTGATTTTTTTTAAGTCGTTTATGCCTTATTTGTGTTTTAATTTGATTCTATTTATCAATTATATATTACGGTTTTTTATACTGACAGAGATTGTGTCGTCAAAATTGATAATTAGAACTAAGTTAAAACAAGAACAGCTATAAAAGAACAAAGCGAAACAAAAGTGAACAATTATATCATTTATGGAATATAAAGGTGTATCTCAGTTAAATTAACAGAAGGGGTAAATTGTTACAAATCTTTGTATTTATTTTTTATTTTATTTTGTCAGTACCTGTTTTTATAGATTAAAAAAAATATCATAGAATTTAGTTTTCATGCATTGTTTTTCGTCAACTAATTTGAAATATTCTTAATACAATTTTTAAAATAATTATTATAAAAATAAATAATTATACCATATATGACCATCTATAACGGAATAAAAATTGTACATTGTTTATATATGTAAATTAAATTTTGTAATCATATGTATTTATAAATTTGTGTAGGTTTAAATATGTTTTTTAAAAATTAAAATATAATTATATTTTTTTTGGTTTCTAAAAAAATTTTATTTGATTTTTTATCTTCTAAAAATATATATTTTTTAATCTTTTTAGTATATCTGTTTTTAATTTTTTATTTAAGTTTCTATAATATGTAGATAACTGGCTTTTAGTATCAAATATTTTTTAAAATAAACTAATTTAGAATGGACAAAATATTATAAGAATTAAAATAATAAATAAATATTAAAAAGACTAAAACAAAATAATAAAGATCAAAGTAAAAAAACATAAACTAAAAGTTAAGGAAAAATTATTTAAAAATAAAAAATACGACTATATTTTATGAAAAAATATATATTTAAATCATTCTTATAATACATGAAATGATTTAAAATTTTAGATTATTTAACAAGATGTGAGAAAATCTTAGCGCATAATCGACTTTCTTCAATTCATTAATTATTTGTATAAATGTATGACTAATTAATTAACTAAAATAATAATATTTTGACATCTTTTATTTTTCTTTTTATCTATCACATCATATTACTTATTATATTTTTTTCGTCTTAAATATGATTTTTGGTATCCAAATATATTTATCCAATCAACAATGCTATTCCGGGTATGTCATAGATAAAAGATCCAATTTGAATTTCTCTATGCATAGTAAAGCACATATCAACCAAATGATTGACACTAATGAGATCTAGTGAGAAGGTAGAGAAAAAAAATGTATAGTAGATAACATCCATGCCGGATTAAAATTAAGAAAAACTGGAAAGAAATTATAAGTATTATTAAGTGTACTCAGAATGGAAAAATATCTATCAATCATTACTCATTAAATTTAGACGAAGTATCTTATATCTAAGTTTTTAAATCAATTACGCACTTGCATATTTTTTTCCTTTCATTTGCTTAAAATTTGGGTTCACTTATTTTAATTAGATAACTTTTTTCATAAGTTAAAAATTTCAATAAATTAAATTTTTATAATTATTTGTAATTTTAATATTCATGATAAGTGATTAATTGCAACAAATATAACTCAATTATAAAAATTTAAATTACATTTCATCTTGTAAATTCGGAATCAATTTTACACATAATTTATGTCTAAAAATGAAAGTGATGGTTAATCATTTTTAAATGATTAAAATACACGTTTAATTTTTTATCTTTTTTTTTAATTTTTTATCTTTAAAATTTTTGTTATGTCTTTAAAAAGGTTTAAAACAATCTTTTAGTTAATTTTTAGACTAACATAGTTAGTTACTATTCATCTTTTATCTATCTTTTTTTCTTCTTCTATTTCTTCCTTTGTTGACAACCTAATAGATCTAAAAATAGGAACTCAACTGCCTACACAAGCATTCTAAAGTGTTTTATCCCTTCTATTCTTTCAAATTTCATTTCACATCCTTTCTTTACACTCAATCCCAATTTGAAAATCATAAAACTCTTGAAATCAAAATTACAATTCAAATATAACATAGCTTCAATAATGAAAACTCCATCATTAAATCCAAAACATTGACAACCTGAAGAAACTTATTGTGACATTCAAGACATGCATGTAAAAATCGTAGATATCCATCCTCCTACTACCATATTTGTACATACAACTCTGGTGACAAAGTTGGACACAACAATAATGGGTGATATTGTCATTGGTGATAGTAAAATCCAGTAACAGTAGTAAAGCACTTGAAATATCATAGTAAATGAATGGTTTTTGACAGAAAAAGAAAGAAAGAATGGATATGAACAGTAACTAATGACATCAATCTAAAATTAATAAAAGAACCATTATAAATCTTTTTAAAAACATAAAAAAATTAAAATAATTTTTTTAAAAAAATAATAATAAAGACAGAGGATTAAAAATATATTTTAACTTTTTAAATTTATTTCCATGAAACTCATGTTGCGCATCTCATGCTGAAATCGATCCAAGTTACCAATGAAGCGACAATCGAAATTCCATGTTAGTTTAGGTGCATGCAATTTAGTAAATAAAGGCCTTCATCATGTAGTATTCTTCTGTCACTATAATAAATTTCACGCACCTTCTTTGGACAACAAGAATCTAGAATTTATAATTAAGCTGAGCTTATTATGTTAAAGCAATTTAGGATTACTAGCTAATATGATTAATTAATCAATCCAAACAATATTTATCTAGATATCAAAAAGTTCTTTTATTCATATGTAATCTGGAGACAAAGCACCGTTTTCTTTTCTCCGTTTACATTCGCGCATCCATGATGTATATAGTCTTATCTTGGCCATAACACTGTAAAGAAAATATATTTTGGGTGAGGTGGCTTGTGAACTGGAGGATTCACATATTGAGCCTCAGGCATAGGTGGCTGGTGGATTCACATATTGAGCCTCAGGCTTAGGTGGCTGGTGGATTCACATATTGAGCCTCAGGCATAGGTGGCTGGTGGATTCACATATTGAGCCTCACGCATAGGTGGCCGGTGGATTCACATATTGAGCCTCAGGCATATGTGGCTGGTGGATTCACATATTGAGCCTCAAGCATAGATGGCTGGTGGATTCACATATTGAGCCTCAAGCATAGATGGCTGATGGATTCACATATTGAGCCTCAAGCATAGGTGGCTGGTGGATTCACATATTGAGCCTCAAGCATAGGTGGCTGGTGGATTCACATATTGAGCCTCAGGCATAGGTGGTCGGTGGATTCACATATTGAGCCTCAGGCATAGATGGCTGGTGGATTCACATATTGAGCCTCAAGCATAGGTGGCTGGTGTATTCACATATTGAACCTCAAGCATAGATGGCTGGTGGATTCACATATTAAGCCTCAAGCATAGGTGGCTGGTGGATTCACATATTGAGCCTCAAGCATAGGTGGCTGGTGGATTCACATATTGAGCCTCAAGCATAGGTGGCTGGTGGATTCACATATTGAGCCTCAAGCATAGGTGGCTGGTGGATTCACATATTGAGCCTCAAGCATAGGTGGCTGGTGG
>JAMLFT010000440.1:30803-42805 GCA_026544285.1 Pachyrhizus erosus
TGGCTGGTGGATTCACATATTGAGCCTCAAGCATAGGTGGCTGGTGGATTCACATATTGAGCCTCAAGCATAGGTGGTTGGTGTATTCACATATTGAGCCTCATGCATAGGTGGTTTCTCAACTGGGGGCTTATGAACATAGTTAGCAAGCCCTTGAGGGGATAGAGTTAGTGCTGCAAGAAATAACACTAGGGAGCTTAAGGAGGCCAAGTTACTCGTCATCTTTATACTAGTTGGAGGGCGTTACTCATAAGTGTGTGTCTCAATCCATTAGTGCTTTATGTCGTAGTAGTAACTCTATTAAAGATCCAACGTTTGAGTGGAGTTTCAATAATTTTGTCTTCTTGTGTGTTTCAATTTTTCTGAAAATCTAAGTTGCATTTTAATTTATGAAATATACTGTATTACAAGTTTTTTTAAGAAAAATTGTGCAAAAGGGAATATGCTATCATGAACAGTATGAACGAACTACATTCTCCTTGTTTTTAAAATCACAACGCAAAAGGATCGAGAAGAAAGAAAATGGGTGTTTTCTTTTCTTTTTCTTGTTTTTTTCATTCACTTAGATCTAACAATCTAAACTCACTTTTTCACTCCAACCATAGAATTATACCTAACCCAGATGACAACACGATGTTGTGCTTCTACTTCATATTTCCTTTGCTCAGTTCTAAAACGCATCGATCAACTCTATCGTTATGCCTTCACTAC
The DNA here is from genome assembly GCA_026544285.1 of Pachyrhizus erosus. Taxonomy (NCBI): domain Eukaryota; kingdom Viridiplantae; phylum Streptophyta; class Magnoliopsida; order Fabales; family Fabaceae; genus Pachyrhizus; species Pachyrhizus erosus. The sequence goes on from JAMLFT010000440.1 coordinate 31,515, forward strand.
AACAATCCTTCTTTCCTTCATTATCGTTGTTTCCCTTTGTTGGCTGCTGAACCGAAAGTGCTAATGCCAGACTATTTCACGCTTCTCATTATTGAAATTAGTATTCACTAACAAAGGACAACTTTGTAAATTACAAATACGCTAAAAAACACAACTTAGTTAATAATAAATTTGTCAAAAGGTTGTATTAAGTGGTCTTCATCATTTAATATTATAATATTATATCAAACAGTTATTCAATACTAACTAAACCACACATTATAGTAGTCCATTATAGCTTAGGTTTGTAGAAAAAATATACAAAATATAACTGAAAATTAAAATGTTCAAACATAAAATTTAACTATGTTTATTTCATGACAATCAATCCATAGAGAATCAATAGAGTATATACATGACAATATGTCAACTACAGTGCAACTAATTATTTCTTTAATCGCTCAAAAAATTTAAGTAGACTAATCATTTCATAACAATCTATAAATAAAGATCAACTATAAAGAGTCATAAAAATTGGGCCTACTCCCTCAAGTAAAAAAAAAAAAAAGGTAAGAAATAAAGTAAGAGTTTCATGTCACACTAAACATAAATAAAGAAACTTTTTTTCACTAATAAAAAATAAATAAAGAAACATCGTATCATGGCTTACACCAACAATAATGTTTCTATCCATTTAGCATTAGATATGTGATCTTGTATCCCATGAGACACATTCTTTTGGTTCTTCTTCTGCTAAGAAAAGACAACTTTACAACAAGATCCATGTTGCTGCAAGAAAACTTTGGAAGATTAAAAAATTGTTAAAAAATAATGATTTGGATGAACTGAGTCATGCTAGGAGAGATATGGCTTAGGACTTTGTTACTAGCTATGTTGGTGCTAATGTTGATGAGATTGACAAAGGGATTGATAAGATTTGAGATGTGGATACCAACTTCATGCACTCTTATTTATAAGAGATGAGTTTCTTCAAGAAATTTTATTTTTATTGACAATTAGGATTAAAAAAATGAGCTTAAAGATAGGATGAGATTGGTCTTCAATGGAATCCATCCAATAATGTTTTATGTTGTATTTAGATGAAAAATTTTAAGATGATATTTTTTTTAAAAAAATTAATATTTTATGATAAAAAATATATATTTTTTGGATGAGATTTAAAAAGAAATTGAAATTCTAATTATTTATAAAAATATTTTAATTATTTAAAATTATAAAATTTTAAATTTTACCATTAAAGTAAAAATTTAAAATTCTTTATATTCACTTTTTTTCTTCTCTAGTTTTTCCTCTACCATCTTGTATTTTTTCCTTCTTTTTATTCTTTGACCTCTTCTCTTTATTTTATTTATTTTTCTATTTCTACCTACTCTTTTTCTCTTCTTTCCTCTCTTTTTATCTCTCATTTTCCTCTTCTTTATTTCTCCTCTCTCTTTCTTCTCTTTCATTTTCCTCTCTCTCTCTTTTTCTCTTTCTCTTCTTTTTTTTGTCTTTCTGTTAATATTAACATATTTTTAATATTTATATTTTAGTTATCAAATTATTTAATACAATTGAATGTCAATTTTTGAAATAATTAAATATTTAAAAATTAGTTAATGTTAATTTCAATAAAAATATAATATTAAAATTTTAATTTTAAAATACATACTTAAGAATAAAAATTTATATATAATAAAAATTGAATCCTCTTATATAAATTAAATATTTAAAATTTAAGAAATTTTAATTAATTTATCTATACCAATAATAAAAGTTATTCTCATCTTTCATGTACACAGTTTTTAGATGAGAACTACCATGACACATTTCTTAGATTATTTTACCTTTTTAACTGATTCTAAAAATTATATTTCAATCATAATATTTGAAAATTATCTTTTAATTATAAAATTTAATAATGACAAGACAGAAAATATCTATTTTAAATAAATCCAAATAAAATATTTAAAATATGAAGAAAAAAATTAAAATAATTCAAACTTCAAACATTTAAATTTTTCTAAAATTTTAAAATTTATCATGGAAACACAAGTTAAAAGAATGGTTAACAAGACCTTTTAGTAGTTAAGTGAAAAAGGTTTACAGAACATTCTAAATCTAATTAAATTCCTGAAAAAATTGCCAGATATATTTAGACGTGAATTTATAAGTATGGTGTGCTAGTTTAAATTTTAATTTCAAATAAATCTTAATTCGAACGAGAAGAAATGGCGGGGTGTGCATGTTCCCCACTAACCGTCAAAACCGTCACAAGTGCAGAGTGGGGAGCAATAATCCTCTGCATTGCGCCCACATGGATCAAAAGACGAAACAAGCCATCTACTGCCACGCCACAAGCATAAGAAGACACAAAACATCGTACCGTTCCTCGCGTGAGCAAGTACATGACGTAGCCATGAATCTAACCACACAGGAGAAAAACCATCCATTTCAAACATGTTCTCTTATGGCACCATATAAATCAATTTGATTCGTGAAAATTAAGGAAGAGACATTGAAATGGAAGAAGGAGAGTTTGAGAGAGGATACATAAAGAAGGGGCCATGGAATAGTGAGGAAGATGAGGTGCTGTTGAGACACGTCAGCAAATATGGTCCAAGGGAATGGAGCTGCATTCGATCCAAAGGCTTATTGCCTCGAACAGGAAAATCTTGTCGCCTTAGATGGGTTAACAAACTTAGACCCAACTTGAAGACGTAAGTTTAATTATGTGTTACCCAACACATGCATTCTTCTATTTCTTCTATTGTATATAACAAAACATATGGTATATAACAAATTTGGTTCCTAATTAATGTACAAAACTTTATTGTTTCTTTTTTATAACGAAATTTTGTAATGTTTAGTGGATGCAAGTTTACAGCAGAAGAAGAAAGGTTGGTGATAGAATTACAGGCACAGTTTGGAAACAAGTGGGCCAAAATTGCAACGTATTTGCAAGGGAGAACGGACAATGATGTGAAAAACTTCTGGAGCAGTAGGAGAAAAAGGTTGGAGAGGATGTTGCAGAAACCACCCACGTCAAAGCCGCAGAAAAACAAAGGGAAAACAACTCTTAATCAAGAGCAACAAGTAGAAAAGGTGAGGTTCATCACTATCCTTTACTTCAAGATATTGTGGGCGCCCGCCCCGAGTGTCTTCACATTCTATACCCTTTACTAGAAAGAATGTAAAATAAATACCACAATTTTTTTTTTTTTTTTTATTAAACCCTCCTAGAGTTTAGGGGAGTCCTTACTACTAAAATGGTACCTATAAAGTAGAGGGGTAAACAGATCCAGTATAGTCGGAAATTACATGCTTTCATGCAGTCAGTGTTTTGTAACCCAGGATGAAGATGGGACAATTCATATTTTACTTTTATAATGCGAATTTAAAACACGAGTTTGAGCTCTGAATCGTCCAATATTTATCTAATGGTGTGTGAATGCGTGTAATTTCCAACTGCTAGTGATCCGGATCCAGGAGTGGGAGGAAGGAATGGGGAAGTGACAAATGTTCTATCTTAAACTCAGATATCTCAACAATCTTTTAGTATCTTTTATAAAATGATTGATTGATTTAATACATAAAAGATCACAAATTCATGAACTTGGTAAACAAAATATGTATATCTATTTCAGGTTCCTCCATGCAGTTCCAATCAGGTGGAGGAAATTCTTTCTTACCCTACTTCCTATATGGGAAACACCGAAGTGTTCGACATGATCAACCTACCAGATTTGATAAAGCCAAACTATCAACAGTTGGAAAATGATTACCTCAGTGCAGTTGAGGTTGAGGCCACCCCACTTCACTCAGTACCATCGTTTGAGTCTTCATCAGGGTACAACCTCCCTCCACTACCTGAACCTGGACCACTAATGGACTTTCCACTATTCTCAGAGTACCAGGACCTTGTTCCTGAAGCCTTTGATCCAAATTTTATTGATGGATTCGATGAGAAAAAATGTTCAGAATGTGTGTGCAGCCAGAAGCTTGAGAACAGGTTGCCAACTCTTGGATTGGAAGGAAATTCTCGAAGTACAAGTTCAAATGGCTTATTCAATGACTTCCCAAGTGAGATTTTTGAATATTTTGAGCACATTCCAGCCTCATCAGAACTATAAATTGTTATCTCTTGATTAGACTGCTAACAGCTATGCCCAGTAATAATTTTGCTCCTATTTTACATTTATCATCCTTTCTGTATACAGTCAATGCTAAATTGCTGTAACTTGCGTTTGCAATTCAACAATGTATGAACTTGTATCAGATTACTTGATTTGATCAAGGAAAAACTCAAGCTACACAATATCTAATTTGTTGAGGAACTGAAATACCTGCCCATTTGAGTATTTCTCATATTTATTATATTTTGTAGATACTTGATTTTATCAACCCGTAAAAGCTCGTTGAAACAAATCCAAATAAAAAAAATGTCGATGTTCCTCAAAGGCTATACCTGTACCACACTCGTCATGGAACAATCTTCAAATCTTCTCTTTCTATTTCCAGATTTATACGCCGTCTGAGTTGCAATACGAACAGAATAGCCTTTAACAATCCTTCAGTACGCCCCCCGGCCCCCAAAAAAATAGTGAAATGAAAACTTGTGGCTAACACTATGAATTCCAAGGTCCTAAGAATAATTAAATAGATCTCCAAGTTTGAAAAAAATAATAATCATGGCATCTACTTGCGAAGCAAAGAAATCAAACTTTACCCGTTTCGCAGCATTCTTTTAATCAGGGACAAGATTTAAATGATACATTCTACTAAGTATACCAACTTGACCTTTATGTATTTATATGAATATGAATACATGACACTACGTAAACTAAAAACAAAGATCACATATAATCAATCCAAGCGAAGGACCACAGTAAGAGCACATCAGTGACAATAATTTCTGCAAGCAATACATAATAGCTGTACAATACTTTCGCTATTTTTACGCCGTTTATGAAGTTGAACGATCGCTCCCATAAATGCAAGACATCGAAAATCAGATACCATTATCACTGAAACTGGACATTATATGTCCAACATCTTTCTGCAGCATGATGATTACGGATAACTTCAAATATAGCTGCTATGATCTTCACGACTGGATTGGGAAAAAAATTATTCCAAGCCCAATATATCCAAGTCAACCAATAAATACAGGATAAGGATTAAAGCAATTCATTTCCAGACTGTCTCATTTGCATCAGTGAAAATTGCATTGTGATGTTCTATGAGCAACTGAACAACCTCAATTGCACCAAAGTCTACTGGCATGCCATCATCCAAAGGAATAGGAGATGATGCATCTATGGCTTCACCATCATCTGTGGCACAAAAAACAAGAAATGAAATGGCAATCTCCAATCAGCACTAATCCTATAAATCTAGAATCTGCATTAATTTCTGTGGACGAAGTTTAGGTTAACAGAAGTAAAATAATAAGCTGTTAAACTAAATTTGGCACCCTTCCAAAAAAACTTTGCAAGTGACTAGTGAGTAGAAGTACATTGTTAATTAAAGATCCACAAGTTCAAAATACAACTTCAAGCAAATTTTAAAATGTTCAGTCTCATGCCATAGAAAGAAAATCCCAAGATGAAGCTAAAATACAATTTTAGAAACAACTGATTTTCATCTATAATATTGATTAACTTAACCAAACTGTTAAAAACATCAGAAGACAGTACCAACACTCTTAATGCATTTTTAGGTCAAATGATTATTCTTGTAAGAAAATGTTGAACAATTCAATGTCAGTAGGAGTAACACACTTAAGTGATACCCATTTTTGAGGTCTTATTATTTAAGGAGTATGACACTACAACTCTTTTTATTTCAATCTTTTAAGTTTCAGCACTAAATACTGTAAGAAACATGCTTTCAACTACAGCAACAACAGCCTCTTTCCCTACAATTGGAGGTTGGCTACGAGGATAAAAAAAATGCCACTGTGCAATCAAAAACAAGATTCTGGAAAGGCCATTTAATTTAAATCAAGGTCTTTATTTTTCGATGGTTTAACTTACAGGGTGTTAGGTATGGAGATTAAGTTTCCCAAGAATCTTAGATCCCTATATCAGGTATGAATTTTTAAAAAAGATTTCCAGGAAATTAATACTCCTGGGTATTTTTTAACCATATTTCCCAACATAACATTCCTATGGGAGGGAGTGGGAATCCAAGATTCTCATGAAGGTGAGAAAGTTTGCATGTCCATGTTGTCTATCATTCTCAAGAATATCCGGGCATACCAAACATATAACATTCTCAAAAACTCATGATTCTTAAGAAACAAGATTCCTAGAAATATAATTCCAAGGAACAAAAGAAGACTTTGCATACCAAATGCCCCCTTGGGGTTTTCCATGGTCTTCCTCATCCTTATTTAACTAGTTATCTCTCAAGTGATCAACTCTTCCTATTAGGACTTTTATTGGTCTTCTCCTCACATGGCTGATATAAAAGAAAATCCCCATTACCTAAGAGACTAGAGTATTTCATGTGATGTCCCACATGGCCATAGTCAATAATAAATAATATTTTAAATTGATTTGGTTATCTTAAAAAATTTACATGTTTTAATATCATTTTGCCTACCAGCAAGAATGTCCCAGGCAGTATATGAACCAGGTGGTGGATCCACGCTTGTTTTGGAAGGACTTTTTGACATCTGATTCCAATATTGATGATAAAATTCAGGTCTCCGGTCCTTATGCCACATAATAACAGGTGCCATTTCCATAGCAAGGCTCCGAGCATCCATCTGAAGATAATCAACAATCTTGAGCATGCTACTCAAATCCAATTTTTATGTAGTAAAAAACAAGTAATGACTATGACATGATATTTATGGTCACCAAACTAATAGGAAACCAAGAATAGAAAAGCATGACAATGATCATATTGCAGGGACTGAGGAAAGCAGCTAACTATAACAAAGCAAGCAAGTTATGCATCTAGGAAAATAGTGATGTTTCCTTTCTACTTTTAGATTAAGAGGAGAAAATAGTGATATTAGCAGAATAAAAAAATATTAGAAGAGGAGAAAAGCACAAGAAACTGACCACAGCCAATCCTTCAAGAAGTAAGTAAGAAGTACAGAAACATAGAACAAAGACAAAAGGTATCAAGGTAAATAAAATTTTTAGATATTTAAGCTCTCCAATCCTTCTCCAAATCATACAACAAAACTACAACATAACCATCGGCAGAAAGCCCAAAAATAGCTAGGAAACAATCTAACCCATAGAATATAAAAAGATAAAAGACACTGACTGAAAACAGTGGCATTTTGATGTAGCAAAATACATTGCATACAGCTGATTAAGCACACGCCCACAAAGCATTCCATAAAAGCTAAAGAGCCAAAATAAGGCCAATTAGAAATCCCTGGTGTCTGATGAAAGTTCAATGTTAGTTGTTATATGGTGAATATGGTCAAAGCAAAGGCTAGACCTTCTCTTTTTTCCAACTTTATGAATTTCTAGGAGTAGTGCTTTTAGGCAATATCTTTGATTGACATTTAAAGCCATAAAGTGTTCCAGAATTTTGCTAATTATTTTTTTCGGTCTTCTATCTTTTTTCTTTTCTTGTTTTTATTACGTGGATAGTTTACCCTGATGATTACTCTTGTTTCATTATAAATAAGAAAATTTATCATTCAAATATAAATATATTGGACAACAGTATGCTCCATTTTACCTCATGAACAATATATCGATCAAACAACAAAATAAAAAAACCAAACTTAAGAGGATCAAGAATAAGAATATGAAGATAACTAGATAAGTTGGGGTCTAAACATAAATTGTAGAAGATAAAAAGAGTCAAAGAGCACTAATGAAGAAAAAAAAATCAGTCTTTGAAAGAGTTCAAAACCCTCAACCATTAAAAGCAATGCCTTTCAGTTAAATACAAGGTTTATAATACGGACACAAATTAAATATCATAAAGGAAACCAACAACTTCAAATGATAATGATAATAACAAAACAACAAATAAAATGCATAGATTCAATTCATTTTTCATATATGTTTCAAAAGCTATTTGCATAGCAATGTGAACATTAGTTATAGTAGAGTAAATTCATATCAGATAATTGAAGGGAAAGAAACTGTGCCAAAAGACTCCACCCATAGACATATGAAAACCAATCTCCCACCCATCCCTGCTCCAACTAAACAAACACACATGCCCTCATAGAGAAGTCTCCTACCTTGTTGAGAAGTGACTTCTGGCTAACACGGAGTAGAAGTGCTGTTATAAACTCCAGAGTCATGTAGTTTACACTGGAAAGCCTCTTGAGTATGTTTCTCATGGAATATATACTGGATCGAGCACCTCTAATCTCATTATAAAGCTCTAATGTGGTTAGTGGCTCAGGAAGGCTAGCAAGATAATATTTTACAAGAGCTGCTATGTCAACAGGATTTGTGCCTTCTGGCACTGAAGCAGTAGAATCTGCAACATGCAATTGTAGTAGCAAGTATATCATCATCCAAATATAATAACTCAAACATACCCATTATTGAAAGAATGATTGAATTACCTTGGTTGTATAGGGAAACCAACTGGTGAATAACCTTTTTATCCCCTTCAGATTTAAAAAGGTATGGTGAGTTCAATCCTGCTTAAAAGAAAATAATGAAATTATTATTGGATCAAAATGCTTTTAAAAAACTACTGGATCAAAATAAAAACATCAAAAAGAAAAAGAAAAAGGAAAACATAAACTGATCCATGGATGTGGAGCCTTACTCTAGAAACAGCTACCTGAAACTATAAGATAATCTGCACAATTGACCAATATCTGAGGAATAGGTTTGCAGCAATCTTGCCTCTGCAAGGTAACCTCAATAGGAACTCCAAATACTAGGGTAAAGATAAGTGAATAATTAAGTACCATTATAGGCACTTGGCAGGCAACAAATTTTAAATATGAAGTAAAAACCTACATACAGACAAAAAATGCTACACTGCTATATTTATAATCCACTAATAATCAAAAGTATTACTGTAAAAGTATCAAAATGGAATTCATCCTAATATGTCCTGCAGGAACTATGGAAGTAATTCTACATAGCCAGCAAAAGACTGTGATGCGTGAAAAGAACTGCTCTCTTTCTCAGCCATGTGGTTTGAGAAACTTACCATCAGTGCTTGCAACTCCCTGCAAGAGAAAATTATAGTAAGAATGTTTGCAAATGATGTATTCAGTAAAAAATAGGTCAAAGTTAGCCCAATGTCATTTACCTTTTGCCATCTTTCAATATCTGTCAAGATAGTCTTACTTTTTTGAGCTGTTATTTTTGCCACCTGAAATAAATGAACATGATGATAATTAGAGAGAGAAGAGAGTAAAGAATATGAGCATCAAACTGGTGCAGCTAAAATACATTGTTAATGATAACATGGCATGCAACTGGCAGATAAGATATAGAAAGAAGAAAAGTATATAAGTGACAAAAACAAAACAAACAAAAATTTGAAAAATCCATCTACCCAACATACAACTGACAGAATTATATAATCCAGAATCACTTTGGATAAGGCACTCCCTCTACCCAAATGAAAGATTACAAGTAATAGTAAAATAAAATCCCCAGAATAAGACACTGTTTGTTTTGTTTCTTCTTTTCATTTTTAGTTGATATATTTTTGCTATCATTTCCAAAAATGCCCATTCTGTTTCTTGTTTTCAAAATTTTGTGAACAAAATGGAGAAAACAATGAAACCTAGTCATTATGCATTTATCCCTTTCTAAACAGTTATCCATCACAATCTCAAATCATTTACTCAACTACATTACCTCTTCAACCTTGGACTTTCCGATAACCACCTTATCCTTTGTCCCTGAGAAGCCTCTCCTTAGGAGAGTACCAGTTGTAGCAGCAGCTGATATCAAACGGTCTTGCACAGCATGTCTTGTGGATGGCTGCTGAAGAAGTGCCCACCGACTCTTCACCATTGATCCAACTCGTCCAGCCACTTCGGCCACATTACTCTTTGTATCCTTTGTGACCTCGCCAACGAATGTTCCTGCTGATTCCTTAGCTTCTTTAAGCTTGACCCCTACAACAAACTCATATTTTAACAAACAGAGACCAGAAAAGTCCTTGTTCGAATAAACTTCTCAATAAATATTTACCAGAGAAGGAAATAAGAAGGTAAGGTGAATTAAGTTTCTCCTATAAGTTAAAATTAACTGATGCATAAGTTAAAATTAGTTTTTGGGGAAGCTAAATTAGGGATCTTCTATAAATTAGCTTATACACTAGTTATCTTTTTATTTTATTTTCTTATAAGTGGCTATTGAAAAGTGTCTCCTAACAGAACCAAAGTAAATAGGAAAGAGTAAAGTGCAGCGACTTAGTGAAAGATACCTGAGGAAGAAAAGAAACCAGCAGCCTTGTCTTGCCACTGAGGAGAGATGGTTGAAGGCATTGAAGCAGAAGCTAAGAACAAACTCAAACTCAATGGAAAACAATCAGCTGTTAATTGATCCTGCATAGAAGTAAACCCATAAAAACAAGTCAACACGACATATAATCGATTTGTTAAAAAATCAAAACCATAAAAATATACACATAATAGTGAAATCACGCGAACAAGAAATAGACTCTGTAGAGAAGAGAAGAGAATCGATCAGGCCTCAACGGGTTGAAAAACGAAAAGCAAAAAAGAGAATCTGAGGAGAAAAAGGGAAGAATGAATGAAGGGATTGAGAAACCCTATATGTTCCCGTAGCGAATTGGAGAGAGAGAGAGAGAATCAGATCAAAGTTACCTCGCTATTAGTTGTGCGAAAGCAGAGAGAGAAAAGACGGCAGCAAAAACAGTTGACAGAGATATGATTTGGGAATAAGAATGGGACTGCTCTGACTAAGTCCGAGGATCAACTTAGCTCCAAACTATAAACGATACCTCTTTTGTCGTTCACTCCAATCACTTTTTTTTTTTTAATCTGATATTTATTTATACTGCTATTTTAAAATATTTTTTTATTTTATTTTATATAATAAATAAATATTTTAAACATATTATTTATATTGTAACTAAAATTTAATAATAAATAATTATTTAAATATATAATTATATTGTAATTTTCTAATCAAGAATTTATATTATCAGAGAGAAGACTATTTTTTATTATTGATAATTTTTTTTAAAAATATTCAACCTGAATTTAAAAATAAAGATGAAATAAATTAATGAAAAAATATAAAATGTTAAAAAAATAAAAATGACCACACTGAAAAAAATCTTAAAAATGTTTTTTTAAAAGATCGGAAGAGCGTCGT
>JAMLFT010000441.1:0-42792 GCA_026544285.1 Pachyrhizus erosus
GTGTGCTCTTCCGATCTAAATTAAATTCTTTAAAACTTTTATAATAAAAACATTTTAATTGTTTTATTAAAAATAAAAATGAAAGTTTATTATTGCTTCGTGAATTTGTGATTTTTTCTTTCTTCATTAGACCTTTTTGGTGAAAGATATTTTTATTTCTTTTAAATTTGATCCAATTTTGAATTAGAATTACATAATCGATTCAATTTATATCATGCTAATTAAATTCCTTATATTTCTACTATACAAAATGTGTTTTGGCAAATAATCATTCAATGAATCGTGTCTCTCAACCCTCTAGAAACATACCAAACTACTTTCAAATACATCAAAGCATACCACTCCAACAAATTGAATAGATATACCCAATTTTTTGTTGCACTTAACTTGTAAATTGATCCAATCTAATTACATTCATTATTTGGGATTAGTTTTTTTAATGCACTATTACAGCTGAGTTAGATAATAGATTTATGAATTTTAAATTTGATGAATTCAATCCAATTTAAATATAAATAAATATATAAAAAATAATACTAATTGAGTTTGATAGTTATTGAGTTTTATTGTTTTAGTTTGTTTATTTTTTTAGTTTAAAATATGAATTTGGTCTTTAAAAAATAAGATTTTTATTTTAGTTATTAAAAAAATATTTTTATTTTTTTAAAGATTTTTTGTTTTAGTCCTTGCAATCAAGTATCAATACTAAAATGTTATCTTAACAATAATTTTGATAATTTAGTAATTTATCACATTATTAAGAAATCTAACAGGATAATTATGTGCATTTTTTTAAATAAATTATATTTTTAAACCTTTATTTGTTCAAAATAATTAATGATCTCAAACTAGATAATAAAAAATTTAAAAACATAGTTTGACAATAAAGAGTTACGTATAATTATCATGTCAGACTTCTTAATAATAATTATTAACATTGTTGTTATATTATTATTTAACAAATAGTAGATATTAAAAAAAAGTTATTTGATAATAAAGATAAAAACAAAAAAATATTTAAAAAATTAAAATAAAAAAAAAATTATTTTTCAGGAAACCAAATTCATATTTAAATCTTTTTTCTTATGTAAAGACTTTAGGTGATTGGTATTGTTACTTGTTTAATTGGGACATGTATTAAGTATTATCCTATTTGGGATTATATTTTAATGATTATTGTTTTAGTAATTATTATTTTGACTTGTAAAATAATTTTATGTTTTATGAATAATAACTGAGTTATAAAATAGTTTTATATTTTATGAGTACAAATTGTGAGCTGTAAAATAATGTTATGGTTACTATTTTGACTTTTCAACATTTTAAAGATTATTATATATGGTGTTATAAGTACTATTGCTTGCTTATAAGAATTAAGAAGTATTGAAGTAATATTGATTTTGATATTTGTTTTTGTTAAAAGAGTTAATAAGATAACAATCTTTTTAATTATCCAATTTAATAACTCAACCCAACCTAATTAAGAATGGATTGAATTGAGTAAAGTTGAAAATTATATTAAATTCAATTCAATCAAAATCACTTAAACCTCTATTTATGCCCTCGTCAATTCTTTGGATTAATTGAATTTATTTAATTTAATTATATATTTTTCCTTTTCATTGCATCCTAATGTTGTGTTAATATTTGGTTTATAATAGTAAAGTTCACATTGTTGCATATCCTATATATATCATTATCAATTTGGTTAAAACTTAATTATAGGGTGTATTACTATTATATAAAACATTATTTTTAATGTAAATATAATATCTTATATTAGTTTTACAATTTATTTTTGGATTGGATCTTAAGGGAGGACCAATCTAATTGGCTCAACTTAAAATTAAGGTTTCATATCCAATAATTTCAATGTCTACCTTAGATCGTAAAAACTTTGAGACACCTATTTTTACATATCAATCAAGTTGTGTGTATCTAAAGGAATACCTCATAATGCCTTAAAAGTTGAGTGCCCACCTAGAAAAATCATAACTCTCCATTAGTTATACTTTACAAACAAAAGACTCCTCCTTCACTCCTTGATAAACAATTTCTTGCAAAGGTTGTAGTTATTTGAAGGCTTCTTGATTTCCCTATTAGAACCTAGCTTACTATTAAAAGACTACTTAAATAAAGGTAAGTATCCACCTTAAACTTAATGTCCCCAACTTGCGCCTATAAAAATTAAGACTTCTTACATCTCATAATATGAGTTTTAACCTATAGGTTTATGCTTTTATTACCTCAAACTTTCATTGATTTGAACATCAAAGTATTTATCTATAACACTATCTAACTTGTGTTTCGTTGCACTCCACTAGTCCTTAGATTAACATCTATACAAATAATTATTTAATCTATGTGTGGGCATATTCCTCTTAAATTATGGGCTAGTGGGATGTGCATATATGACTAGTTAAATAAATTCTCTTACAAATCTTGTATTCAAATTTGTGAGACATTGGGATGGAAATAATATAAGCATCCGTGTCATGTCTTTGCCATGTGTCATGCTAATATGAATATCTATTTTTCATGTTAGCACTTAACGGAGGAAAGTTAATAATAACGACCCTTTTGTGTGATGAAAAATTTTTGGCGGACTAAAAATTGGTATTGCCAAAAGTTTAGAAACTAAAAACTTAACTAATCCTCTTTATTAATATGTTGTCGTAATTTGTTTTGCTTTAGAATTTTTTAAATCACAATTAATTAATAAGTATTCATAATATAAATAGTGTTAATGTTCCAAATTTAAGATCAAAGTAGGTTTTTATTTAAGTGAATTACAAGTTAGATGTGTTTAAGATATTTTTATTAAGTCTAAGTAAGTTAGGCTGATGATTGGATCATATGATTCCATATTTATCTTTGTTATTTTTTGCTAATAATGATTTGAATGATATTAATGATATAAATACAAATAAAAAAGATTTTCTAAAATGAACAAATTAAGACAACAAATAAATTAAGGACTACAAACTAGAATTTAATTTTTTGAGGGATTAAAATTAAAAAATGAAAACTTGATATGAACTAAAATCAAAGAATAAAAATTTAATAAAAATTAAAAATTAAATTTCAAAATTTTATAAAAATTAAAAATAAATACAAAAAATATAGTGTCACGTAATAATATCACATGAAAGTAACAAGAAAGAGTCATATGCCATCTCTATAAAGTGCCAGGTAGTTATCATATTTTGTATTAATTTACCATGTCAACATTAAACAAATCTATTTAAACATCAGAAATTTAAAAAGTTGACAAAAAATTAATTGAAAATAAAAAATTGATAAATATTTTTAAAGAATTAAAAATTGACATTTAAAAAAGTTGATGATGTAAAAATTTAATCAATCGTATTTAATTTGATTGAAATTCATTTTTCTTGACTCATTAACTCTTTTACTCTAATGGATTGGGCGATTTATGAATATCTATGTTACCAAGGCCATTCCTTGAAGGGGCATTAGTGAGCTTCTACAACTCAACTTTAAAACTTAAATTTCTTTTTATCAAAAAAAGAAAAAGGGATATAAAAAAGGACAGGAGTATAAACAAAGGAAGAAAAAAATGGTAAGTAAAAATGAAGATCTATGACGTTCAAATCTAAAAAAATATCTAACTAACCGAACTTCAAGTTGTGTAAGTCGTATCTTTTGGTGTTAAGGGGACAAGACACAACACGACCTGAGCAAACAGTCCCAAAGAACACGTGGGAGTGAGAAATCTAAAACCGTAGCAGAGGCTAACAGACACAATTGTGCGTTGGGAGACAGCTTGGACTGGACCATGCTCCTAAATTTCAATGTCTTAAACTAGGGACTTCAACTTCAACGACTTATCCAAACCATTCACTGTCGCATCTCGTACACGTTTTCCTTCTTGCACATGTCCTCCTTCACCCTTCTTGGTCAAGCAAAATTGTCTTACATCTTAATAACTCTTTACTATTTATATAACCTAACCAAATTTAATTATCACTTGTTTATTATTGCTTGAAAATGTTAAAGCCATTGTGTCCCTGCCCGTCTTTTCTTTTCCACCTAATTAATGCGTCACCAGTGTATTCCAACCCTTACCACAGCCAAGAATCGCTAACTTTGTGACATTGTGTGCTAACGTGATTAACCAGAAATTCAGATCAAAGACCACGTCCCCTTTACTTTATTGTCATAATATTCCATTTCCTTTCCCCCTAGCCACCCCCATATTCTGGTTTACAAAAATTACGGAACCCTCATGGAACACACCATACTTGACCACTTGACCATGATTTATTGTTACAATATTGTAAAAGACTGGTATAAAAACTTCTAGAGGGAAAATACAATAGACTAAAAAAGAAGTTTCTATAGGGAAAACTCAATTTACTTTCTCAATTATATTTTGTTGATTTTCTTTTCTACATGTCATTGTTTACGTATTCTGAGGAATTTATTAATATGTATTGCACTGTTTTCTTTTTAATTGTCACTTTTTGATAAATTTCTATTTTTATTAGTTTGTTTTTATAAAAGTTTAAAATAACATTCATTGTTGTTTTTTAGTTGAACCCTTATTTTTGAAATAGATAACATTAATTATTGTTTTTTAATTAAGAAAACAGAGAGTTATGAGGAGAAAAAATAAAACAAATTAAGGACATACTATAAATTTTAAAAGAATTCTACACATTAATTGTATTTTCCAACCTGCGTACAAATATTTTAAGAAATGGACATAGCATCGTTTATTGATTATAGCTTACAGATGTTAAATATTTAATAATAAATGCTAATACTTACTGTAACTCCTAATATAGAAGATGCGATTGATTTGTACCAAAAACAAATGATTCTTTCATTTATGTGATAATTGATAAATGTCTAACTAAAAAATAAAAATAATGTTTTTCGTTTTTATACGTTATTTAAGATGTACGAGTGATTACCTAACTTAGAAATAAGTATTTTTCAGAGAACTGAACTTTCGATGCGATCACCATCTTACTTCCTATCGTGAGTAATGTTAATTATAAATATCTTTTCTTTTTCTTACACAGTTCGTTGATGTATTTATTTGATATTATATTGATTTAAATAAATAATTAGTTACAATTGATCGTTATTGAAGTGATAGGTGTAGGATTTTAGTGAAAGATATGGGAAATAAATTATAGCTGATAAATAAAAATAATTAATTTGAATAAAAAAAATAAAAAAATAACTTTAATAATAAATTGTCATGTCTGTATTTGTAAGGAAAACTTCCACCTAATATTATAGCAAAAAAGCATATGTCAGAAAAGTACACTTACATTTGCCTTGTTAAAATATCAAATAATTGATATCATATTAAATGAAACATAATTATTTGTGTTTCTCACGAAATTTTTATACAATAATTATACTTATACATTCTTCCAATTCTTTTTTATCTTATTTCTTTATCATTCTTTACTCTTCTAAATATATATATTTCAAAAGCATTTTCTTATTTTTTTTTAACAAATACTCTCCTAAAATGAAATCAATGGCTCACTATATAAATTAATAATAAATAAAAAAGAAACATTTTCCATAATAACGTGATTAGAAATCAATATGGTGTCGGTAGTTATCCACTTATCCACGTCAGACTGACACCGACAGCTCGGCCACCTTGGGTTGTGTAGATTACGAGAGAAAATGGGTTATCAGTGTGTGGGGGCCACCTGTGACATGTCAAAGGCTAGGGCCCACAAAAGATGTACGGTTTAGGCCCAAACAAATGGATCTTGTTTGCGACTCTGCACCATTTATACAACAAATTATAATTAATTCCATCTAAACTTTTATGCATTTAAATGTAAGCAAAAATAGGTGCACTGACTGTTGCTTTGAGAAAAATATTTAAACGGAATTCTACAAATATATGTGTAACACTTTTCTTGGTAAATCTTTGGTCATAACTTTTTGAAGAACAATATTTTTTTTTTCAGAAGTTTTCTCTAATTAACATTAGTTTGTTAAACTAAAATGAATGTAATTGTTACATTTTTATATATTCAGAGATTAAATTTAATTTTTTTTTTTCTTAAAAATTAAATAGTCACTGATTTAAATATCTAAAAATAATAATAGTAATTTATTATTATTTTAAATTATAATAAATAGTTTTAACAATATCATGAAACAAACATATAAAGTTTTTTCATTTATTATAGATAGAAAATAAATATAATTATTAATATAGTATAATTAAAAAATATATAAAAATGAAAATATACGTTTAAGTACTTTTTTTGGGGGTACAAATAAGTACCTTTAGTGTTACTACTACATTATAATACTAGAATATATATTTTTGTTTACTACGTCAATGTTTGTTTTATCCTCCAACGAAAGAATGACATGTGATTCTAGTGGAGGATCTTATAATTTGATTGTAATAACGTCCTTTCCCGACATAATGAATTCGTCTCTATACCCACCAATCCACCATTGTATTCCCACCGCTTGGATCTGCTGGCACTCTGTGACTTTCTGTTAATCATTTCACTACCCAAATACACATCAAATATACCTTTCGTTTTAAGATGTGAATTTTTTTATCTACACCACACAATTATACACGAATGTTTGAAATTAAAAAATATTTAATAACCACGTCACTACTAAAAGAATTACAAACATTTATTCAATTTAAATTATAATTATTCAAATAATACATACATACATATATATAATATTATATATATTGAATTTACAAAATAAACACACTTATTAATCAGAAAATTATTTTAACAAGTTAATTATAATTTCAAAAATTTAAAAATACATTTAAGTAAAACTTGCTAAAAGCAAATGTACATAAATGAATATGCCTAAATGATTTTCTAAACTATATTTTTTTTGTTAATATTAAAAATTAGAAAAATAATAAAAAGATTATTTTTATATATATTAAAATCATTTTTAATAAGTATTAATGAAATATTAAAAAATTTAAAATTATAATTTTTATATATAATCCATAACTTTTTTAAGGGAATTAGTGCAACTTATACTAATCTCTTTCTCTCTATATATGAGATGAATCATAATAAATTTTATACTGCTAGCGATTCTTTAAGTTGTTTATAGAAATCATTTTATATTATTTCATAATAAATTAATATTTGAAATTAAATTTTATTAACTTCAATGGTTAGATCTGTAACTGCATACCTTGAAGTTTCTTTTGAAACTGTGAAGGATCTAGATCTATCACACACGCACACACGTAACACATCTCTCTCCATATATATAAAACCTTTGAAACAACGTCTAGATCGAAATTCCTCGCATGTTGTATTGCTTAATGTAACTACTGTTTCTGGTTGAGGTGGACGACACTATTTATTAAACTTTTAAAATAAAAAATGCATGCAAAAGGTTCAATACACGGCATTAAGTCAGATACTACAGGCACCGCATAAAAAACTATGGCTGCATTGTACAATACAATACAGTACCGTAATAATTACTTATCAACAAAAAGGAGAACTTATTAATATTTATCAAATAAATTAATAAAAATAAGGGCTGAACTTACATGAAAACCGGATAAATGAAATTAAAGAAAAAAAAAAAAGTGAAAAGTTATTTGTGAAAACAACAGCGAAACCACTGTAAGGTTATCTGTAATAATGGGCGGTTCTTTCACGAAAACAGGGGCAATAATTTTACCTTCAATGTCAAATTCGAACTTCAGTGAGAATGAATTCCTTTTTATTTTACCCTTTTCTCATTTTTTTTTTCTTTTGGTAACATTATCCTTTTCTTATTATTTATGACTACCTAACTGTTCCTCAATTTTCACTATAAAAGGGGTTTCCCAACCCATTACTCTTCACCATTCCATTCCCTCATTTCATTTGCTTGAGATATTTTTATTTCTTTTGCGTTTCCTTTATTTGCCTCCGCTTTGTTGTGTTTCTTTCCCTCACTTGCCTCTCTTAGCTTGTCTCATTCAATTAGCTTTTTCTTCCTCCGGGTGTTGGCATTTCACATTCAAGGTAAGTAATTGTTATTTACAAGTATAACTCATTTGTAAAATACAATGACAAATCTTGAATTTTTTCTTTTTTTTATTATAATTTACATGGAAAAATATCTACCTCATCCCACAAATATCTTTACATGGGAAAATATCAGTAGCTAGCTAGCTTACCCCCACATTATCTATTTATCCATTACTCTTTGTTTCTGATTGTTATTTCCTTATGATCTGATCACATATATGCATAAATGTAAGTGGCCAAGGGCTGATGAAACAAAAACTTGGTCTGGACCAGATTTTTATAAACGAATACTCCAACAAAACTAACCATGAGGTCTAGTTAGTAATAGTGTATAACGACAAAAAGTTATTGCTTGCTATCAACACAAAATGTCCCCACCATAGACAAAATTAAGGGAATAAAACCAGAAAATAAAGGGGATAATTCAAATTTTCACCAAGAAAAAGCTGAACATACGTACATTGTGTAGATAAGCTTGAGTCAGTAATGTTTAAAGTTGAATAATAATATTTTCCTGTTTAGAACAGTGCCCACATGCTTCAAAATCACGTCATTTTTCTCATTTGACTTGTAAGTTTTTTTTCTAGCTTCAAGTTTCACATTTTGCCTTTATAATGCGGATCCAAACAAGCTGGTAATCAATGTTGTGAATCAGCTATGTTGATATCTGAAATTATATTTATTTATTAAATTGATATGAGTGTTTTTTTTTTTATTTCATTATGTGTCGAAACTATTTTCATAAAATTTCTATTATTGATATAAAAATGCATTTTTTATACTTATATAAAAATATATTATGAACACAAGTGTAA
The DNA here is from genome assembly GCA_026544285.1 of Pachyrhizus erosus. NCBI lineage: Eukaryota > Viridiplantae > Streptophyta > Magnoliopsida > Fabales > Fabaceae > Pachyrhizus > Pachyrhizus erosus. The sequence continues at coordinate 8,849 of JAMLFT010000441.1, forward strand.
TGTGTTTTAATGGTAGTTTTTAAAGTGGTTTTGTGATAGTTAGCATTACTATATTGCAAAAACATTTCATGCAAAATTAGCCGTACATCAATAGTCAACACATAATCTCTTCATGGGAGTTTACAAATTTTGGCTTGTGTAATATTATATTTGCGTTTTATTGGATTAATTAATATCTTGAATTTGTCGGTTATACAATATCTTCCTTCGTGTTTTTTGACAAACAGTATCTTCCTTTATTATCACCTATATATCTAATCTAGAATTTTTTTTAACAAAAAGAAGTGACACTTTTGCTTACACGGGAACATATAACTAAACTAATTATAAACAAATTTCTTCACCATTAATATACAAATCTAGTAGCAACAGGTTTAATTCAGTTTATTAAATAAAATACGTAAATTATTATAAATCTCTTAATATTTATTTTTATTCTTTTTAATAAAAAAATACAAAAATCTATTGGGTAAGCTTTTAAACATATAAACAGTATAAATTTGAATGAGAATATATATATATATATATCGATAGTAGACACCGTCATGATTTTCTTAGTTATTCATTTTATTAAATATATGTCCGAGTTTTTTTTTTTTATGAAAAGTGAATACTTAAATTTAGGTGATATTTGACTCTCGTTAAGAAAAGAGAAATTTGATATTCTAATTTTTAAAATAAAAAACTTGATTCAACCATCAATTTTAAAGACATTGATCGAATAAGACAACGCTGTAGACTAAATCACTTACGTGATACAATAGTATTCAATTTTTATTAAATTAAATATTCCACTAATTATATTAATAATTAAAAAATTAATATTACAATGTATTGTCAATGAATTAATATTTTTTATTAGTAATTAATGTCATAAAAATTAACAGTTAAATCAAATTTTTTATTTTAAAAAATAAAAAATAAAATATTTTTATTTTTTTATAAAAAGATCAAAATTATAAATTAAATAAAATTGATTTTTTTTTTCAATCAATACTTTTTGAGTTATATCTGCAATGAAAAGAATGTAGGATAAAACGTTGCTATAGCATGTTGGCATGTCCTAAATGATTGTTCCTTATATTTTACGTTTGTATAGATAGTAAATCTTTTATGGTTTTAATAGTAGCTGAATATTAAAAATTAATTTTATATTATACAATCAAAAATTAATTTTTTATTATATCTTTTTTATCTTTAAAATTTAAAGTTGCTTTTAACATTAATTCCGTCCCTTTTAGTATATTATTTTTATATTTTTAATACTAATTTAAATTTAATTTTTTAAAAATAATATTAATAATTAAAAATAATAATATATCACAATATAAAATATTTATTATAAATTTAAAATATAATTTATATACTTAAAAATATTTATTAATTATAAATTATAAATTTTAATAAATATTTATTTTGTATAATACATAAGTCAAAATAATAATTATTTTATTTAAAAGATAATTTCTTCCTTGATCATATAAAAAAAAAATTAAATTTACTCACGAAAGACCAATTTTACAATTATATTTTATTTCTTCCGAGTCAATTTTTACCAAATAAAAATAAAAATTCATTTGGTAAAAATAAAAAATGTTTTACCAGATAAAAACTGAAGCCAAACAGATAAGACTAATTTAACTTATTCCAAAATATGGTAGCTACGTGTAGAATATAATTTCTACGTGTTGCATTTAAGCATTTACACATTCGTCCTTGGTAGAGAGAGAAAAGAGAAAAGCTTTTGGCCTTTGTTGAAAATTGTTTCCTCTTTTTCTTTCGTACGTTTCTTGTTCTGTTTCGCGCTCCTTTGCCTATAAATTAAGCCCTCCTCCAATTCATTTTCCATTCATTCATTTCGTCTTCCCCTTCACCCTTTCTATTTTTGCGTTCATTTTGTTTTCATAGGTATTCTTTTACTTTGTTTTGTGTTCTGTTTTTCTCTCTTCCTTTTTTTCTGTTCATTTATCGTTCCCTTATTACTTTTTCTCCTGTGTGGGTTTTCCACACTGCCACGTCAGCTTTTGCTATGCAACACTAAGATCTAGCACTGTCATTGTGTTGTAACCATTGGATCAGAGTCTGAGACATGATCCTGGGTTTCTAGTACTTCGTTTTCACCTAGAACATGGAGAATTCTAGTTCTGTTTTGGGGTGCTGTCTTTGTTGAGTTTTGGCTCCTCTTCTTTGGAATTGCCGTTCAGCAGTTCATGCTTGGTTTCTGGGAAGACAGTTCTAAAGTTTTGTCGGATTGCCCTTTTTAATTAAATTGAATTAAATTACAAACAAATGAAAATAAAATAAGAATAAAAATATAAAATTATTTTTGCCTGCCGACTGGCCTTGAACTAATAAGATATTCTTTGTTGGTTTCTCGTTGTAATGGTTATGCTTTGGAATTTGGATGGATGCTCTTAACTGGGTTTTAAGAGGTTTTAGTCTGCAATGATCAATTTAAAATTTAAAATTAAAGTTCAAATACTCTGAGATCTTAGTTCAAAGAAGGTACAGGATCTGTAACTAATATTTTGTGGTTGGTGAGGGTACTGGGTAGGTCTTGAAATCCAATACAGTCTTCTAGAAAGAAAATAAATTCTACATTGTTTTGGTTTGGTTTTGACTTTTGGTGACTATGCTTATCCTTTTTGTGGTGGCTTATTGCGTACAATTCTAACCAGTTTTTTATGCTTCTTTTTTTGTTGCAGTGAAGTTTTACCCCTGGGAATTTTCTGAAGAAATGGAAAATCATCCTTTGACACACTCTCACTCTTTCCGCGAGAGGATTGATGAAACTCTCTCTGGTCACAGGAATGAAATCTTGGCCCTTCTGTCAAGGTACCTCATAAAAAAGAAAAAACCCTCCTCTATTAGTATTATCTTTGTTGCAAGGATGTAAAACAAAATATCACTAACATTCTCATTATAATAAAAGGCTTGAAGCCAAGGGCAAGGGAATCCTGCAACACCACCAGGTGGTTGCAGAGTTTGAAGAAATCCCCGAGGAGAATAGGAAGAAGCTACAAGATGGGGCCTTTGGAGAAGTTTTGCGATCTACACAGGTAACTTTTTCTCATTTGTTTCTTTTTTAGGTGGGGTGTTATATTCAAGATATCTTTTGTGTGTTTTGTTGTATAAGTTTTAAATTTTCATTTTGTTGGTTTTTACCTGTGTAGGAAGCCATAGTGCTGCCACCATTTGTTGCTCTGGCTGTTCGACCAAGGCCTGGTGTTTGGGAGTATCTGCGAGTGAATGTGCACATGCTTGTTGTTGATGAGCTGCTTCCTGCTGAGTATCTGCGTTTCAAGGAGGAACTTGTTGAGGGAAGGTAAGGTGCAGAGTTTCCAGCTCAGAGTTTTTTTGTCTTCACTATGTTATGCATGTCAAGACAATTTAACACATTTTTCTCACCCTTATGCAGTTCTAACGGCAACTTTGTGCTTGAGTTGGATTTTGAACCGTTTAATGCATCCTTCCCTCGTCCAACTCTGAACAAGTCCATTGGAAATGGTGTTGAATTCCTCAACCGCCACCTTTCAGCCAAGCTCTTCCATGACAAGGAGAGCATGCAGCCACTGCTTGAATTCCTCAGGCTTCACAGTTATAAGGGCAAGGTATACTTTTTTTCTTTTTTGAAGTGTATGCTTGGAAGTTATCAATTGTCCAAATTAGGATCTATAGACATTGTGTACTACATGAATTTAATCCACATGGTAATTGCTTTAGAAGACACATTCTTCATTGTTTAATGACTTGGATATCCAATGGTGTTTCCGTGGACTATGTGCAAATCTAATAAATATGTAACTTTTGTATATGAAAGATAATATGCAGTGGTCATTCCTTTACAATTTTGTTTTGACAAGTTTGCTTTGATTGTCACTAATGATGGTTTGTTTGTTGCAGACCATGATGTTGAATGACAAAGTTCAAAACTTGAACTCTCTCCAACATGTTTTGAGAAAAGCAGAAGAGTATCTGACATCAGTTGCTCCTGAAACACCCTACTCGGAATTCGAACACAAATTCCGGGAGAATGGTTTGGAGAGGGGGTGGGGTGACACTGCTGAACGTGTCCTCGAGATGATCCAGCTTCTCCTCGATCTTCTCGAGGCGCCTGACCCTTGCACCCTTGAGACATTCCTTGGAAGAATCCCTATGGTCTTCAATGTTGTTATCCTTTCTCCCCATGGTTACTTTGCCCAAGACAATGTCTTGGGATACCCTGACACTGGTGGACAGGTTAGTTGAGTTGAGATAACAATTTTACTTACTTTCCCACTGTTTTGGTACCTACCAAGGTTGAGTGACATGGTTAAAATTGTTGATTCTGTAATTCAGGTTGTTTACATCTTGGATCAAGTTCGTGCCTTGGAGAATGAGATGCTAAACCGCATCAAGAAACAAGGCTTGGATATCACCCCTCGTATTCTCATTGTATGTCCTAGTCATGTTTTTAAGACATAGCTTATTTATGTAATATAACTTACGGATATTTCTCTAACTTGAGCCTGTGGTTTCTGTTATATGCAGATCACTCGTCTTCTCCCTGATGCAGTAGGAACTACCTGTGGCCAACGTCTAGAGAGGGTATATGATACTGAATATTGTGACATTCTCCGAGTTCCTTTTAGAACAGAGAAGGGAATTGTTCGCAAATGGATTTCAAGATTCGAAGTCTGGCCATACCTAGAGACTTACACTGAGGTGAATTTTAACTTTTACTCAAAGCTATGACACGGTTCAATCATTTTGATGTTTTCATTTTGAATTAACTTTCGATCCAACTATGTTTCTTGTCACTATTAGGATGTCGCCGTTGAACTTGCCAAGGAGTTGCAAGCCAAGCCAGATCTGATCGTTGGAAACTACAGTGATGGAAACATTGTTGCCTCTTTATTAGCACATAAATTAGGAGTAACTCAGGTTTGTCTATATGGTCACCTACTTTCTAGTTAATGTTGTCACAAACTTTTTTTTAACAATATAATGATAAATGCAGTGTACCATTGCTCATGCTCTAGAAAAGACCAAGTACCCTGAGTCTGACATTTACTGGAAAAAATTTGAAGAGAAATATCATTTCTCATGCCAATTTACTGCTGATCTTTTTGCAATGAACCACACAGACTTTATCATCACCAGCACCTTCCAAGAGATTGCTGGGAGGTGAGCTATCATATCCCTTTATTCACTATGTTTTAACTGCACTATTCTATTGTTTGATATGCTTACTGAAACTAATTCTAGCATCTGTTTTATTTCTTCTACAGCAAGGATACTGTTGGACAGTATGAGAGTCACACTGCCTTCACCCTTCCAGGACTTTACCGTGTTGTTCACGGTATTGATCCCTTCGATCCAAAGTTCAACATTGTCTCTCCCGGTGCCGATATGAACATATACTTCCCATACACTGAAACTGAGCGTAGGTTAACAGACTTCCACCCTGACATTGAAGAGCTTCTTTACAGCTCAGTGGAAAATGAGGAGCACATGTTAGTTTCTCTCCCTTATTTCTTCAACCTCTCACAATGTTGTCAACTTGTCATAGAACATTTTTTCAGGGAAAATGGTGTTTAGTTTTAAAAATTATTTTTATACCGATAATACATAAAAATTAAATACTTTCTTTACCATCTCTTGATTGGATAGAAAATGCAGTTGCTTAATGTAATGCCATTGTAACAGATGTGTATTGAAGGACCGCAACAAGCCAATCATCTTCACCATGGCAAGACTTGACCGTGTGAAGAACATCACAGGGCTTGTTGAGTGGTATGGCAAGAACGCCCGCCTCCGCGAGTTGGTAAACCTTGTGGTGGTTGCCGGAGACAGGAGAAAGGAGTCCAAGGACTTGGAAGAGAAGGCTGAGATGAAGAAGATGTATGGCCTCATTGAGACCTACAAGTTGAATGGCCAATTCAGATGGATCTCCTCTCAGATGAACAGAGTGAGGAATGGAGAGCTCTACCGTGTCATTTGTGACACAAGGGGTGCCTTTGTGCAGCCTGCAGTCTATGAGGCTTTTGGGTTGACTGTGGTTGAAGCCATGACTTGTGGGTTGCCAACATTTGCCACATGCAATGGTGGTCCAGCTGAAATCATTGTGCATGGAAAATCTGGATACCACATTGACCCCTACCACGGTGACCTGGCTGCTGAGACACTTGTTGAGTTCTTTGAGAAGAGCAAGGCAGACCCATCTCACTGGGACAAAATCTCCCAGGGAGGACTCAAGCGTATTCATGAGAAGTATGCACATTGCACTAAACAATGCTCGCACATTCTGTCATCAAAATTTTCACAAAACCTTCATCACAAATATTTGTTACTTCAAGTATTGTATAATTGAGCTTTCCCTTTTTGTTCCACAGGTATACATGGCAAATTTACTCTGATAGGCTCTTGACACTCACTGGTGTCTATGGCTTCTGGAAGCATGTGACCAACCTTGAGCGCCGTGAGAGCAAACGTTACCTCGAGATGTTCTATGCACTCAAGTACCGCAAATTGGTATATTTCTTCTCTCATTATTCTAATAATTCAATGATTTCATTTATGAAATAAATTTGATGTTTTGAGCTGTTTGAATAGGATGCAGTGCACTCTTTTTCCTCAAAGAAATGCGTGGTCTTTGTTATCAATTTTTTTTTGTTGTTTTCCCAATTTTTTTCTTCCAAGTTATTTCCTCTCTATCAAACATATGGATAAGATTGGCACCGACTAAAGAGATAAAATTGTAATTTTAGTCAGAGAATAATACCAAAAATAATATTACTGCAACTTTTTTCCCAATTTTCTTATTACTCTGTCTTTCCTTGAATGTCAACTTACGAATGTATTATCTCATTTCTTGTGATCTCAGGCTGAGTCTGTGCCCCTTGCTATTGAAGAGTAAAATTATTATTGAAGAGAAAAACATTGAGGAAGCCGGCTTTTGGTCGTTTGGAGTCTTATGGAGCTTTCATAAATAACGCCATTGATTTTGATTGTGATCAGCTTTTGGATTTGAAGAGTCTAAAAAAGTGTCATTGATTTTGATATTTTGCTTATGTTTTGGGTCAAAAAGGTAAAATAAAAAAATAGTGTTTTTTTTTTATTCTTTTTTGTTGTTGCAATATCGAATATGATTGAAAATCTTTAAATTTGGGTGTTCACCCCAATCAATTCAATTTAAAGATGTACCTTCTTCAATTCAATTTCGGTGTTTATTGGTCTACATTTTCCCTCCAATTTCACTTTATCATAGATATACTTTTATCTTTGTCTATTTAAGCAATGCTAACACGGGCTTGGATTAGTGAAGTTCACTAGTTGCAATTGACAAGAAGTCCTTTTCATATGGATTTTATGTGTTGGGCCATGTATGTTTCACGTCTTGTGATTATGAGAGATTGAGAGTTGATTGGGCCATTGAGACTTGTTCTTCGGGTATGAACCTTTCTAAAATGCATGGTACAACCTATTCTGATGGAAACAAAGCCAGCTAGCTCTAACTTCTCACTTCGGTCAAAGAATCATGCTGTGAATTGTTACTTCTCCTTTTTGCTGGCTTCATTCTTATCAAACACATAGTGGGAGAAGCATCTTCTTGTGACCTATTTGTTTTGTTTTAGCAAATTGGTTCTATCTAAAGGAAAAGCTAAACGAATAATTTTTTAACAAAAATAGATTAGGAAACGGATAAAGAAAAAAATAACCTGTCACTTCTTTAGGCGGTGATTCTTTTGAATAAGTGAAAATAACTCATCATGCATCAGCTAGCCTTCCAATACTTGGCTTATTTTAGGCCTTTGGGTGTTATGAGCAGAATAGCAGTGGGCCCTTGTGAGTATTAGTTCCATCCTCTTTTAGGCCATCCGTTTTGAAAGGTGTAAAAAGCAAAACCATTTTATTCTGTTGAATTCGTTGTAGTGTTTGTGAAGCCAAGTATGTACCAATCAATTTGCCTGTGCAGTTGTGGGGTGTACTGATCTATAGTTGATTGAGTAATGACAACAAAAACAAAAAGGTCCAAACGACATCCAATTGACAATTAATTAACAGTAATCTTCTGTTTTATTTTTAAGTGCATCCTATAATTTTAATATTTTAAATATTTTTAATAAATTTTTATTTTTAACTTAACAGTATGTAACTTTACTTCCAATTTTTTCATTCATCTATACTTAATTATAGATTATAGATTAAATAATTTATAAAATATATATATTACGAATTACTTAATTTGTACTTGTATAAAAATAATTTTATAATGACTGATTTGTATTTTTTTTTAATACAATTACAATTGAGTAATCTATAATGTATATGTTATTATAAATTGTGTTATCTATAACTGTATTAAAAAAATTATGGATTAATCATTTTGTAAGTCTTGTAAAATAATTATAGATTGAGAAATTTATAATAATATATACATTATGAATTATTCAATTTGTAATTATATTTTAAAATTTTTGGATAAGACATTTTATAATTCTTTTAACATTATTATGAATTAAGTAATCCATAATGTATATGATATTACGAATTACTCAATCCTAATTGTATTAAAAGAAATATATGAGGTGGAGTAGGTATGATGACATAACAAAATTAGGAAAATAAGGTGTTAGGATTGATGAGAGAGAGAAGGGTTGGATTATAGGGGTCAAGGACATTTATATCCATCCAATTTGGCTCACGAAGCTTTGTTGGAAAGTTTGTTGTTGAGGTTGAATATAAAAACAAGTAAAGGAATTAACGAGGGGGTTACTAACACACCCCTACATTTGCTCTTAGCACTTGCTATCCTTAGTAAATTACCATCTACCTTTATCATTTTTCATACATCCTACCCTATTCCATCCTCATAAATACCTTTAACATAAAACTACTTCCTCTATTTTGATATTGCGAAATTGAAAGGTTAGTTTCCATTTTTTTCCATTGGTATGTTCAACATAAACAAGTTTTTACTATGTATCTCTAAATACACAATGAAAACTTGTTTTTAGTTGTGTACCTTGTGATAAAAATATCATAGAATCAAGTTATCATCGTGTACTACTTTTTTAATTTTTTTATTAAATTAATATTTTTTGTTGTATAGTGTGTCATACACTTGATATGGTAGACCGCATGGACAAATTATCTCTAACGAGGATGACGTAGGTCTATTTCATGTTGTTGAATAAGTGTCATTCACAACTTTTGCTCATAGGTAAAGAGCTTTAGTAGTTGCAAAAGAGTAGGCAACTGCATTTCTTATGAATGATAAGTCATTTTTAGTTTATCTTGTTGTTATTGCTATTGTGATGGAGGAGGTACCGCATTTGTTGGATGATGTTGCATGGATAAAGCATGGGTGATGAAGTATTGGTCCCCTTATGAAGGAGGTCTTGTAGACTATTTTATATTGAGCCTGTGCAGATTATATTGCCCACGATTTTAGAAAGGATTGAATAGGTCACCATTAAAACTTGTTAGTAACAATTCAAAGATCTTGGACATATTGATAAACTTGGAAGTTCTATGGTATGTCAAGGAGTTAGGATTAACTCCTTTTACATGTGTGCATGGTATGATATGGTAAATAAAGTTATATTATCTGTGTATATTGAGCAATGGTATAAGGGCAACAATTCATTTCACATTCTTGCAAAGGATATGACCATCACATTGGATAATTTGACCTGTCTTTTACATATCTTTCCATTGTTAGGAAACCCTGCATGCATATATCCTTTTGTTAGGATTAACACTATTATCATTACAAGACTACTTGAGTGCGAGTAGGCATATGTAGCTATAAATAATGGTACATGTGTGCATTTTACTTTGTTGTGAGAGTTGTAAGAGCGACATTTAATGAATGGCAAGGTAGTGTTTACAACTTGAGCTTACCTTCTTGAGAGTTGTAATTGATACACATAAGGTGTTGTTGCCCTTATATGATCACTTGAGTGATGCCAACATGCATAATTGTCATAAGATTGGTGGATATATGAATTGTCTACAAGTATACCATTTTATAAATGATTTTGTTATGAAATTTAAGGCTTTTATTTTATGATTATATAAAGCATGGATATATAAGCACTTTTTGATTGTCAATTGTGAATCAATGGTGATGTAAATTGAAATAAAGCCCTGTGCTTATTGATGGAAGCCAATGAGGGGAACAATTAAGGTTAGGTCTATAAGGATGATTCTCAATGCACCATAATTGGACTAAGTCATCTAGATGTTGTACTATGATAACAACGAGGTTCTACTACTTCATAAGGTTTCATTGGCTACCTTCGATTTGGCAACCAATTCATCATCTATCTTCTTGAATGGGTCCTATGCATAGTTTAACCATGTTTGGGCAATTTCTCAACAACACAAAGAAAATAATGTTTTCATACTATATTTTTTTCTTATTTACATAATGAAAAAGTTTTTGTTATGTAAGAGATGAATATACACAACAAAAACTTGTTTGCATTTAAAGGGTATTTTGATCATTATCTTAAATAACATCTAGGGGTGCCATTATCAATTGGAGGTTCCAATAAGAAATGCTAATCTAGGAAAATACAAAGGCTCATCATTCATGCCTAAGAAAACAATTTATGTTTACCAAAATGAAGAAACATTTTAAATATGCTATTCAACTAGGAAGTTTTCTAATTGGAAAAAAGTAAAGATACTTTTTAACAAATTTTCCTTTTGCTTAAAAAGAATATTAAATAAAAATAAATATATTTAATATCTTAAAAATATAAAACACATTTATTATGTATCATATAAAAGTAAAAAATAAAATTATTAAGATAATGTTGTAAGAAAATTTAGAACTATTCTAGAAAAAAAGGTAAAAAGAAGTTAATTATATATATCGTTGGATTGTAGGTCCAAAATCAATTGTTCAAATATAGATTATTTTATTATAACTATATATATTTTTTTATTTATTACTGGATTATGTAATTTTTATAAGAATGCAAGTCATCTATTTAATTGAATGATCTTATTTTTAATATTTATAAGTTAATTCTTATTTTAATAAATAGTTATGAAGTTGTACCAACTATGATGTTGCTTAGTCTTATTCGTTTCTCTTAACAAGATTGGACAAAACAAACCTTTAGGTTTTAAAAGTATTATCTTACAATTTTTAATTCTAAAAAATATTATTTTATAAAAATAGAAAATTATATTCTTACAAATTTTTTGTCTCATGATCGCACAAGCCATCATTGTGATGTCCTTCTTTAATACAATAATTAAACTATTTAATTGCTAAAAATAATTAATATTGATATGAAAAGAATTTCCAAGTAATTGATTTGTTCTTATTTTGAAAATATGAAAGTGAAAACTAGTGAGAACATACATCATACTACGACATCAATATGTAATTTCATACATAACATCATGCATGATCAATAATTATATATTGCCAATGCATATATACATATATATAACAATAATCACAATGTCATAGAATCATCCATCAATATTAAAGTACTAAAAAATACGCATGTACATACTATGGTTAGCAAAAAGAGAACAGTATTTCAAAAAGATAAATTACATGCTCAATATACAAAATAAATGACCTAGTCTACCTTTTAGTAAGTAACCCTATTCAAAACAATCAAAAGTAAATCTTATGTATTATATTGTACATTACCTAAAACCAATACCTATTTTGCCTCTTTAGAGGGATCCTCCTCCTTTCCTCGTCGTATTCAATTGCTTCAGCTGCCTCAAAAGTAGTGTAATGGTATGCAAAACACTCCAATCTATAGGGCGGTTTAGTAGAAGGAAACCACACATGGAGTGTGGGTCAAAAATAGGAAATGTTAAGTCCAATATAACATTGGCAAGCGATGGAGAGTCATACAGGTGTATTACTGACTTTAAGACAACATCACGAGGAGTTGATTTGGGTGAAGTAGAGGATGGTTAGGTTGGCTCACGGATATACCCTAGTTCAAGGTCAAGATAATAGATTTCTACATGCACTATCCTCCTGTGGTGGGGTTTCTTGATGGTAGGAAAGTAAACCACACAAATCCATCAAATGTATCCTTTTCAAATAGGAAGTCGTGCGTCTAGTGTCATTTAATGAGCTAGACCATTAGTTGAAAAATTGATTAATAAAATCAAGTCATCCTTGCCTAAAAAGTAAAACGTATGTAATAAGTTCTCTGTCCACTTTAAAGCTATATAAACACAAATAAATGTACAATCTCACTCGTGTATTAAACACACAGATCACCATGTTGTGATCCATATATCTTGCTCCTCACCGATATGTCCTATTTCTTCCACTATCATCAATGATTTTGGTCCTCAATGCCTATTAACCTTCCAAGTCTTAGAGGACTTACATGACATTCATTCACATTGTTTACATTTTATTATTAGGTGATGATTGGAATGACATATCCTACCTAGTACTTGGGCTAGGATGCTCTCGACCAACCATAACAACACTTTGTATTCATTAGGGATGCCAAACCAGTTTGTGTAAGTCCTTTAGCCCTTCATGAGTTATCACAACTTGACACCTCATACTACCCCTTAGGACTTTGTAAGTATATGGATATTCCTTAGGTACCATATTGTGGTCAACCCATGTATTTCCCTTTCTTAAATTTGTCTTGCACGTCTTTCCACACAAGAATCAACAACTACCCCATTACTCCACCATGATTGAGCCTCAATATTAGTTCTAACATGATGACTTTTACATAACACATAATTCGTCTCTACAAACAATCACATTAATGAGTCATTATGACACAAACACACAAGCTCTATGACCTTAGGTTGTCTAGCCTTCTACATCATAATTTGGGCTCAAGGTCCTAGGTTTTACAACCTCAAGCTCTCTAGCCTCACGTTGCTCCACATCATAAACAAGACTTGTTGTACACCAAGTCTTTATCTCGTATCGATGCTCATTCATAGTTGACGTTATGTCCTTCCAACACATATACATACTATATATACTTGTCTTATTTTCTAGAGACGATCAAACCTCTTATCTACTAAGGTTCATAAAGATCATTCAAATACTAATTCAACACTCAAAAGAATTGTCAACCACAGTGACACTTCTCTTATATGAGAGAAACAATTACAATCATACCATATAATTACATCTCATTTTCTCATGAGATTCACTTCATAGTTAAATCTTATGTCCTCTAATGATTTAACTAATTTAAGTTGTCATTTAATTTTCTACAAAGTATCTTTGTATTTATCAATTAATTGTTCACTTCGTATGACTTCTCAAATTTTATGAAATAAGATTTGTCATTCAAGATTTGACATCATATTTAATTTAATAGTTTTTCATCATTTTTTTTATAATTTTAATTTAACACCTAATCTTACATAATTAACTCTTCCATTTGTAATACCTTGAAAATATATTTCTTTTATTTAATTGTTCTCAATGATTTAATTATGAAAATTATGTGATTCATGGTAGAAATTAGAATGTATTTTTAATAATTAAATTATATTTGTTTTAGTGATGAGAATTTAATTAAAAGAATTTTAGATAAAAAAAGTTTATTTTGTGGGTAGAAAATTGATTAATTAAAATAGTAAAATATAAAATAGTAATAAAGGATTATTGAATTAAACTATTAAATATAAGATATAAGTAATTAAAATAGAAAACACATGTAATAGACTATTTGATGAAATTAAGTGAAAATAGTAGAATTTGTAGTGATGATTTGACACAAAAATCAAGATAAGCCTAGACCTAGCTTAATTAAACCTTATATAGATGTAATTAAAAACCAATTAGAAGCTTAAAGAGAGAGCAATGGGCATTAAATTCTAGGGGTGATTAAGATAGATTTTATGTTTTTTAAGTTGGAGTAAGAAAAAAATCATTTGTAATGTCCCTTCAAAATATTTATCTTCCCTCTCTAGTTTTAATGTGTATTTGACTCTATATGTGTATGATTTTTCATGTTGATTTGATGAAAGTAAAATGTAAGAGGGATAATGGCTAACTATTGATGTTTTTTATTTTTAAAAATATGTGTGAATTGATTATATGTGACATGATAATATACCTGAAGTTTTTAGAGTATTTGGATTCATCTATAATTTTTTTGAATTTCTCTAAGATCATTTATTATTTTTAAGTTAATTTTCTTTTAAGGATGTTCAATCTATATACAAACTCAGAAAAATTCTAGAAAATTATTTTGATGGAATCTTGGAAAATTAGAAGTATGGTAATGATCCTTAGTGTGATAATGCTATGTGAATTTTCTTTTATTTAATTATGAAGTTTTTTTTTTATTTTTAACGTTGGTATTGAGAAATTACTAGAAATCTATCTTGGACATAAAAGAAATGTTAGAAAATAGTTTGGTAAAAATTTTGACTTAGAAAATTTATTGTGAGCTCATGATGCCCTGTGTTTCTAGTGGTAATTTATTAAAGATTTTTGGAATCTGTTTAGTATTTGTTAAAAATAAATATTTGAATTCTCTATTTTGGACAAGTAACTTGGAGAAAATGTAAAATGATGGTAATCGAGTTTATTTGGGCTTGGAAAAAAATTATAAGAGACCTTGAGACATGTAGGATAACCTCTATGAAAAATTAGGATCATTGAAATTGAGTAGGTGTTTTTAATATTTTTGAGAACTTAGATTATAGTGAATAAGGAGTAAGTGAAAATAATTAGAAAACTACAGTAAATGTTAGAAATAAATTACATAGAATTTTTATTGTAGATAATATATAATGAAAGGTTAGAGTATTTAGTTTCATGATTAATTGATATGATTTGTTATTTTCATAATTAATGAGCTTTTAGTGTTGCGTTTGTGTATATTTAATGATTAAGTGATATGATAATTATTATTGATCATGATTTGATTAGAGGATATTTGTGATGGTCAAACCTTATTAGGAAGACCTTAATTTATATTATAATGAGATGATTTAAATTATTGACTTGACTTTGACTTTGACTTTAATTGTTGACTTTTGAATTTCTTTATTTTTAGACCTTGTAGACGAATAGGGAAAACTTTTGGGCAATTTGTGTTGTGTACTCATATATGATGTGTGAAGTTGAATGATTTTATGTCGTTGGATTAATGGACTCTCAAAAAGGGAGTGCATTTAGTAAAATGAGAGTGAATTCAAGTAAATGATTTGTCACTACGAAATTAGTGAATTGATAGGAAAATATACACTGCAAATATAATAATAAAATGAAATAATAATAATAATAATAATAGGAATTAAAACATATGAGTAAGATAATCATGAACGTGATAGAAGTGAAACAATACGCGTGCAATGGATGCATGGAGTACGACTTGGACGAAATTCATAAAATTGAGAGTAATAAGAAAATTCATAAATTTTTTTAAAATGATAAATTATGAACGATATTTGTCATGGGGTAATGAAAATTGATGTGAATTATGATGTTTTATATTATTAAATTAGTGAAGACGTATGAAAGAAGAATGCTTTTTTTCGATGAGTTGTACATAAGTAATGATGTTCAAAATGAAATGAGATGTAATTAAAATATAATAACTCTTTGAGGTGAGGTGTCATTTGTGGTGACATTTCATAATATGTCATTGATGATGTGATTATCATTATGATTAACATCAAATTATGAACTACCAAGAGTGGAAATGAGGTGTATCATTTGTTGTATGTTGATAACCATACATGTTGTTAATGATCACCCTTGTGTACCATGAGCATGAAAGGCCAAATGAACTCATATTAAATAAGACTAAATGATGTACAGTTGAGGAGAAAATTCTTATAATTGGTGGGGATGACATGATAGAATGGTACTTGATGAATTGTTTAATCGCGAGTTGACAAACCTTGGGATGTGACACCGAATTGCGAGAAGTTTGCATAAAGTTGACTTGACAATCTCAAACAAAGTGAGATAATTTCGATCGATGAGAACCCTACTTGAGTACCAAGGAGGGAAGATTTCCGATAAGTCATCCAACTTAAAGTAAAGTAAGTCCATGGAATTATGGAGATTCCAATGGTAGTGGATTGAAATGACATGAAATCCGTGAGAGATTACTTGTAAAATAACCCCATTGAGACTTGTATCACTTATAGAACTAATTCCTAAAATTAAGAAACCCATATGAGATATTGAGGAATAAGTTATTCTTTTTTTTAAATTGCGTTGACCAAGAGATGTTGAAGCTGCATAAATTATTTGAATTGAACCTAATAGCATTAACCAAGGAGAAAATATAGAATGAGCGCGAGATAATAATTCCAAATTAATTCGAACCAACCCATATGCTCCCATTTTTAATAATATTTCTACTAAAAGCATAACTAACCATCTAATTTGGTATAAGTGGTGAATGAAAGAGAATAACTTAGAAAGTTTGTGTTTGTATGTGTGCAATATTTATTTATGTGAGGTGAAAGACTCACACATGCGTTATTTTATTTTTTTAGATAGAAATATCGCTCTAGATTTTAGCATGCCAACTATGGATTACTCTCTATGACAGGGAGTAAGAACATAACAATTACTTTGAGAAAAATCATTTTATAGGCAGAGTTAAGATATATATAGCATCTACAAGATGAAGTGTAGAGAGTTGCTGACTTTTGATTTGAATATATGATCCATCCAACCATTGCCACAATATTTGCATGTAGATCAATCTAAGTCAAGCACATCTTTCTACTTTTTTTCATCACCTTCTGCAGTTGTATCATTTAATCAGGGAGGGGTTGTTGGATTAGACTATCCTGTTCCTGGTCATCGATCTTTTCCTTCTTATCTAATGGTACCACGTTTACATTTTTCTAGGAGTAGAGCTAAATTGATTACTCCTTTTGAGGAAGATCTGATTGATGATGATATTGAGGATGATGGAGAGTTAGAGACACAAATTACGGAGGATTCAAATTTAGATATGCAGGTGCCTAACATTCTAGAGGCGAGTAGAAAGGTGATTCAGGGACACTGACATCGAATGATTCTAATGAGGAGGATCCTAAAGAATTTTCCAAGGAAGATCTATAGGTGGACACTTCTCAAGAATCTCTTTAGGGATTATTGATTATTTGGTTCAGG
The DNA here is from genome assembly GCA_026544285.1 of Pachyrhizus erosus. Taxonomy (NCBI): domain Eukaryota; kingdom Viridiplantae; phylum Streptophyta; class Magnoliopsida; order Fabales; family Fabaceae; genus Pachyrhizus; species Pachyrhizus erosus. The sequence goes on from JAMLFT010000441.1 coordinate 25,962, forward strand.
TGAGACAAGTGAATGATAGAAACATTGCTCTGACTACTAAAAATTATTATTGAGTTATATATGTTTTGATTATACCTAGTAATTAGGAATCTATTTAATTTCTATAATATTTTACATATTATTTATATTAGAAAGTATAATGAGCTTTTGTGAATAATTGACCATGTAGAAACACCTGAAGGATTGTTATTACACACACTTATGATCAATATTAATGAATGATTTTATGATCATGAATGGCTCATGAGACAAGTTTCTAGTTTTGAAGCTATGTTGTCTTTTATATCGTAGATTATTGCAAAAAAAAGTTTTAAGAGCGTTGCAAAAGTTTTATAAATATAAAATTGCACTATTTTCAATGTGACAAAATTACATTTGTGAAATTGTGGTTTAATTACTATTTACTAAATTATTTCTATCCAATAACTAAAAACGTGGAAAATATATTATTTAATTTGATATATCTAAAAATATTACAACATTCCTTCCAAATAATCCATTTATAATTAATCACACTTAAATAATATTTTTATTTTTAAGTTATTAATTTTAAAACTTGATGTTGTGATTGTAATTTGATTCCTGTGTATAATTGCATACATCTAAAAAAAAAAAAACTTACAACTTATTTGTTCGATATCAACATGTGATAAAATTTTAGGGGAAGGCCCCCAATACAGTAGGAACTAAATTTTATTATTTTAATTTTATGACATTGTTTAGTCATATTTTTAAGCGCATCTAATTGCTGCCATTGCATGTCACTTCTGTCATGTCAAGTCGCAACATCAATTATTCTCTTTTGTCTTAACTTTGAATCAATTAGGACTTTTTTCAGTACATACATTACTCAATACCATACATAACTAACATAATTAAATTTAAAAATTCTTCACAAACAAATCATATAACTCTTTCTCCTAATTAGATTTATTCTACACAAACAAAGGGGTTAAATAATTTCCAAACACATAATTCAACTTATTAACTCCTTTATTGGCATCCTTAGTTAATTTATCATAACTTAAATAATTTATAACACATGCAATTAATGAAATACAACCCAACCATCACAATCCCGTCACCATATTTGCAACAACAAACAAAATATTCAAATAATTTATTTTACATATCCAAAGCACATTTTTAAGGTCCTATATTATAGTATAACATGTTACCATTGGTTTTTAACATTAGTATATCAAGTTTACCAATAACTAAGACAATTACATGGTTAAATAAAAGCATAGTTGTTAGAACATATTTCCGTCACCTTATTCTTTAGTCCTTAGAAACATCATCATAATTTTAAAAATCATACTCCAAACATTACCAAACTCCACTCATACCTTATTCATACATATTAGAACTCATTTTCACCATTTTAAAGTCATTTCTATATTCTTTTAAGTCTCAAACAGTCAACTTCATTTCTAGTCTAGTAACTTATTTTTAACGTCAAAATAGATAACACTTCACCTTTGATTCAGACTTTGTAGCTTAGAGATTATCATTAGTTAGTGTAATTCTTTTCCATTAAACTTCATGTCATTTAACATCTATTGCCCAAAAAATTTTTCGCAAACATCAACCATTCAAAAATGAATTTTTAACATCTTTCATCTTCTATTTTCCAACTCATAAAAAGAGGAGCAAACCTCAACGTCATTTTTAGCCAACAAACATACATTTCAAACCTCAAAAATACAGTATAATGCACTAGGAACATAACCAACCAATAGAGTAATCATTATCAAGCATAAAAATGCTAAACACAAGTGGAAAATTTGCACTAGTTTGAGGGTAGAAACAACACCAAAAATCAACACAAAAATTGCACATGAGACTTCAAATAACATCATACCACAAACCACATTCAAAACCAACCATGAAGGCATTTTTCCTTCAACTTCGGCAAAAAAAATGGCAATAAAACAGTAAAAGAACCCCTCCATACCTTTGTTCTTTGAAACAAAGAAGGTGTAGTAGCTTAGGAGGAAGAAAAGAGCTTCCTTGGTGCCCTAATGTGGTGTGTCCAACAACCAAAATGATTGGGGAGAGTAGAACTGATGAGAAGCGACCAAGATAGGGAAAGAAAAATTTTAAAACTGAACTACTGGGTGAGGGAGGCTAGGACGCAAATGAGAGTGCTGAAGGGGGTCCCTTAAGTGGCCCCATTTATAGGGTAGGATCCTAGGTTAGTTCACCCTTTTTTTTTAATTAGAGTTGACCTTACTAATGTCCTTTTAATTTAGTGATTAAGCTTAGATAATTTTGTTTAATAATTTTGTGTAGCTTCATGCTACTTTGAATTAATTTTTGTTCACTTAATTTAAATTAAATCTTAGTCTAATTAATTTAATTTAATTTTCTAAGAGATAAATATAATTACAATCATGTTATTAATGAGTTGACTAAGGTCAACATTAGTAGTATAATTTTAATTAACTTACTAATATCAAATTTTTGAATTTGATTTTTTATCTTTACTTTAATAATTTACTAAGTTAACTTCACTTTTTTATGTCATACATACATTTATTTTTATTTTATGTAGTTAATTCCTTATTAATCATTACTAAATTAATGATTATTTCACTAATTAATTTAATTAATAAAAGTTCCTATTTTAAATTTTTAAGGATGTTACAATCATCTAATTGAAAATAAACATAGTTTAGTTTGGGACATAAATCCACACTTAAGCTTTATTTGACAAATCAAAAGTCTTGAAATAAAATCAAAATAGAAAAAAATAAACAAATGGGTATTTAAACATAAACACAACAACATAAATTGAACAATGTATAGTATTAATATTCAATATTCAACTTAATTTTCTATATATTGATTGTGTTAGACATTTTTATTAATGTTATCATAACTTGATCATCAATTCAGTCATTCTACTATATATCAATTAGTAAGTCACTATTATATATATCTATATATATAATTTATAAAATTTTATACTTGTAATCTTTACAGATAAGGTAGTATTTGTAATATAATTCATAAATATTTTACCATGTTCAATTCATTATAATTGTACTTTTTATTCAAATTTGATTTTTTTAAAAAATAATTGAAATATATATAATATATAATAGGTTAAATATGATTGTTATCTCTAGACAATTACCTTGATTTGATTTTAGTCCTTAAAAAAATTCAAATTTTTCATCCCAAAATTTTTAAAATATCATAATTTAGTCTTTTTATTAACTTTGTTAAAAGTTTTGTTAAATTGTAACCCAGTTAATTCTTGAACTCTTTAAGGGATGTGAATTTCATTTTATTATTGTAAGTTGGCTGAGTTATAGTTTAACATAAATTTTTAACAAAGTTAAGAAAATAACTAAATTTTGGTATTTTAAAATTTCTGGAAATAAAATTACAAATTTATTTTTTAGGGATTAAAATCAAACTAGGACAATTTTTTAGAAATCAAAATCATATTTGACTCTATATAATACAATAAAAATGAAAAAATATTAAATTAGAAACATATAATATAATAAAATTGATGACCATGGAAGAGAGAAGAATGGCATTGTATATAATAAAATAAAATTGAAAGTATTAAAATAGGAATATAAAAGTATTGAAGTGAAAAGTGAGGTTATAATACTAGTAGTTGAAAAGTTACATTAAGAAGTGAAATCATAGTCCAAGTATGAATTGAAAATCATGTTACAAAAATATGAATTAGTGATAATTTTCTTTTGGTTGAGAAACAATGATGATTTGAATTTGCTTTAAAGAAAAAAAATATATAAAATGATCGGTTTAGGTCATTAAAACCCATAAAGTCTTTGGTTTAATGGGAAAATCAACATATTTATACCTAGTTAATTTAGTTTGATAATTTTTTTCAATCCAATAACTAACTCGTAATGGTTATATCATCAATTTCTAATTTAATTTAAATAACATTACATGAATTAGCCTTATTCAAAGACTATTAGGTCTATGTAATTTTGGGTTATGAGCTCTTTAAAAGGTTTATTCTAGAACTATAATAGATGGCCCCCACTTTAGCATGTATTTGTGAAGAGTATAAAATGAAGCAATTTAAACTTTCTTAATGGCATTTCTATTTAGATATAGGTTACAATCCAAGCAACCTAAAAATCAATTAAAAATAGCAAAAATATATATTTGAAGAGTTGACAACAATTTTATTTAATTTAAAAAATAAAAATTTTTACAAAGATTTTAAAAATAGTCTATAGAAGTGTTGTTTAAATCAATATAAATTTCTAGATGAAAACCATCATCTATAAACTTGGATCAATCATGTTAATCATCATTAAGAAATTGAAGTAGAAATATACCTGTGTTCATGGTAACAAATTACTTTATAGAGTTGTGTGATTTGATGTTTTAGACTTACAAAACTCCTTTGAGAGACTGCTTTAACTTTCTCTCAACCTCTATTTGATGAAGAGATATAAGAAAAGATGATAATAATACATGTAGTTTAGAGATCACAACCTATTTAATAGACAATCTAAGGATTATTTTATTGGATATTTTTATCTTATTCCATAATAAAAATAGAAGATTTTTGATATGTTTACCTACCTTAATTAATTAATGTACCCTCTTTCTTTTTTATATTTTTTATTACCAAAATATCCTTTATACACAAACTAAAAAAATTAATAAATATGTATCATCTCATAATAATTTCATCATAGACTTTTTTTTTATACAAACTAAAACAAATTAATAAATAAATTAAAGAATATAATAATTTTACAAAATTAATCTTATCATTATTAATTTATTTATACTTATGTTGCTCATCATTAATATATGTTATGAGAAACATAGATAAAATAAAGTAATTAATATTACATTAAAAAATTAAAATCATACTTATTTTAGAACTTGTTTTGTCTTTTGTAGAATAAAATTTTGATGATTAACTATCCCAAAATATTTAAAAATTTCAAAGTCAATATATTTCTAACAAATAATTGGTTAATTAGTTAGTTAATCAGATAATAATTTAAATATTCAAACCAAATTTGTTAATAAAAAGTAAATCCAAACTCAGCAACAGGTCAATTGACATTACAAAAACATGATAAAGCTGTTAAATAAATCTATAAAATGACAAAAATGAACAATTCCTACAAATTTCAATTTTCGTTCCAATATAATTTTTTTCATTTTTATTTTACTATCTTTTATATTTTATCCGTACCAATTTTTTTTTTTTTTTTGTATATTTTATCATTTCTATTTTTTTAGATTCTATCATTTCTGATTTTTTTTTTTTCAATACCAACTTTGATTTTATCTTTCCAATACCTACTTTGATTTTTTAAAAAATAAAATAAAATCAAACTACATGTTTTTTTTCACTCGTTAATCATTATGGATCTCACTTAAAAACTAACAAGGAATTAAACTCCCAATCGACAAGCCCAAACTACCCCCAGTGTTGAAAGCCCAACATCAAAAGGATCAAATGAAATAAAAGTACCAAAAAACAATCGTAACAAATCAGAAAAAGAAATTAAAAGAGGCAAAAACACGTTGCTAAGGCTTCAAAGAAGCACGGTGGGTGATTGTGGACAAGGTCGATGAACTTTGTTGAATCTCTTCCATGGTTTGTGGGTGAGAGGGATTCAAGATAAATGTCGCCATAAGGTAGTGAAGAAACAATCTTTTATGTAGATGACTGGAAAAAAGGTGAAAGTAAAGAAAAATAAAATAGAAACAATGTCTGATGAATAAAAATAAGAAAGAAAAGTGGTGCAAACTTTTGTTTTTCGTTTGGATTAGTAAAAAGAAATAAAAATAATAATAAAAATGAAATATATTTTTCTATTGAGTAAATATTAATTTTTTTATTTTATTATTTTTAATGCGATATATTCAAGAAATTAAAAAATAAAAAAAATCTCCCCTCTAATTTAAGGTCAATTTGAAGAAAATGAATTTGTGGTGAACCCTAAAAAAAAAAATTCTCATTTTTTTAACCAATGTAATTAAAGTCTTCTATTCTTAGATAAGATTATAAGGTATCTTTACACACTTCAATCTTTTGAATTAGTTACATATCAATCTTTGACTTAGGTTTAATTAAATTTAAACTTCTTGACTCTTTCATTGAAAAAATGAAATTTGATTCTCTCTCACAAATTCAATGTGTGTTGTCAATCAAACTACACCCATTGGATGTTTTTCTTATTCTTATTTCTTTTTTCAAATAATTTTGTTATTTTTATTTTATCTTTTCTTTCCTATTTTTTTTTTTTTTAAATGAACAATGTGAAAGAATTTGAGAGAGAAAGATAGAGCCTATCTTTTGGAACCAAATTAGTACCATTAAGATTTAGCTTGTCTTAGTGACTAAGTGTAACATAAATAATTTTAATTGTTAAGATAAAATTTAATAGTTATATATATATATATATATATATATATATAATATTGTTGGTGTCATTTAGAACTTTTTTGAAGTGTTAGAAATAGAAAATTATGAAAGTTTGAATAATATATATAAAGTCTTAGGTTCAATTTTTATTGTCATTATTATAAAAAAAACCATATTATTCAATTAACAAGTGAAAAAGAATATTTGTTGGTTTTTGAGAATGTTAATATTCAAATTAGCGGGAAAAAATTAATAAGCATGTTGTTTGAGATATCAAAGAAAATCAGAGAAGTGATGTTGAAAGAACTTTTAAAAAATGAGACAAGTTCACATATTAAAGTAGAGATAAGAATTGCTAAAATTCAAAGAAACACTTTTAATATGGAAGCTAAGCGCTGAAAGATAGGACATGTTACGACAATGTACATGTGGAAGGATTATGTAACATTTTAAAAGCAATTTCAGGTAGTTATAAAAAAGTCCATAAATCAAAACAACTAAAAACATCTTAGATAGACAATTTTAGCAATTGTACACGAATTGTAATATTGTAATTCGGCTAATAATTTGGAAATTCTATAAATAGAGAACCAGATAGTCATTTTTTCTTTGGTTGAAACAATTACACTAAATCTTCATAACACCACACATATTGTACATATGAAAATTAGTCCGAAAAAATGTGCATGTCCCCACTCACATTTTAATATCAATCTTTTATGTTCTTAACATTTTATTTTTAAATTTTATTCATTGCTTTTGCTTATATTTCTTGTAATTTCTATTTTTCCATCAATTTTTTCTCTAAACTTTTAATCTTTTTACATTTCTGCATATCTATTTCTCTCTCAATTTCTTTTCCAAACTTAAATCTATTTACATTTGTACATATCTACTTCACTTTCAATTTTTTTTCCTCCAAACTTTGAACTCTTTATGTTTTTGTATTCCTACCTCTCTTTAATTTCTTCTTGAAATTTAATACTTCGAATTTCTTTTCATTTATATTTTCATACGCTTATTATCTTTGGTTATTCTTTCTGTATTCGAGTTTGTTGAACACATCTTGTCTTGTAAATTTTACAAGATTATTTATCAAATGTCATATGTATTGTAAGATTACTGACAGTGTGTACAAATCATTCGAATAATAATATTATTTGACTGAAAACCATATCAAGACGTGTGTGCATAGGTATCTGTATTTGTTAAAGCTAACCAAGTAAAAGTTATGATTCGGTTCTTTTTTTATTTTTTTCTTTTACTTTCTAAAATCAAATTTAATATTTCTACACACTAATTAAAATTTTAATCACATTCGAGTTGAGATTTTAACTTTTTTCATGCTATCAGGTTGAAAACATAGTGTTGTTGGTTCGTTTAAAAGAACTCAAATTAATTTTGATTCTATGTCTCGCAAATACCTTTTTTTGGTTATAATCAATGTGAGAATTAAGAGTCAGTTTCTCTTGATTCAGGGAACAAATTTCACCATCAACAAATATCAACTACTAATGTTTTTAATTTACAAATAAAAATAATGTATTTTACTCTTTAAAATAAAAAGTAAATTACGTAAATATTTTTTAAATTTTGTAAAATTACATAAATTTATTATGTTTTTTTAGCCTTTGCAGTGACCTCCCTTGCATGGGAGGTTCGTTTAATGTATAAAAAATGTTAGTATATATTTTTCAAAAATTAAGAAATTGGTATAATGTATAAATGGTTGTTAGTATATATTTTTGTAAAAATTAAGAATTAGTGTAGGCATGACAACGAGGGGGACAGAGATAAATATGTTGCTTTTCATTTTCATATTGGCTCTCTAATTCCATATTCGTTCCCATATTTGATCTTTAAAGCGGATGAATTTTTTTATCCGTCCTCGTCTTTATTTGGGGTTGAGTATAGCCACCCCATCTGCACCCTCATCTATTAAAATAATAATAATTATTTTAACAATATATTTATATATTTTTTTACTAAATTTAAATTTATAATAAATTTTATATGTCATTAAATTAAATAAATCATAAAAATACATTGATTCATAACATAAATTTAAGTCATTATGATTAAAAAATGTCAAGTCTTCATAAAAAAATAAAAAAATAAAAAATATAATAATTAATTTTTTAAAGACTCATAAAAGTACGAGTATGGGACAAATAATTACATACTTATATTTATCTTCGTTTCTAATTTAAAATGTTAAGTAATATCCATACTCATATTTATAGGTCAAAACAAGTATTTCTTGTTAAATTCAAGACAGACTCAAATAAGTACTTATGAGAAATTTTTTCATCCTTAAATTAGTGTAAAAATATAATAAAATAAAAAATATTTATATGATTTCATAAAATCTTAAGTGATATTTATATAATTTATTCTAAAATAAATCCTTCATTTCAAACTTTAGAGGATACAATTGAAGAGTAAAACTATATTGTTGAAGAAATTATTAAATAATTTTAGATTATTATGTATTCTTGATTTTATCCAATCTCTATTCAAGGAGCATGTATATAATGAGAGAGTTTTTTTTATATGAGGATGAAAATAATAAATTTAAAATATTATATCTTATTTTGTATGATTCAAATTAAGTCACATCAGATAATTTGAATTTTTTAAAATGTCATATAACCTTTTATGTAGTGACATTATATGAAATAATGATTGTTCATGTTATGTTATATAATTTAAATTTAATTATCTTATTTTCATATAAAAATAATTTTTTTTATTAAATATGTTTCCTTTTATATAAACTTATTTAAAATTAAAAAGACACAAGAAAAAAATTAGTAAAATTTAATTAAATATTATATAGAAATTAGTTTAAATCATGATCGAAAACCACTTAATAGTTAGTGGTGTCATGGACAGATAAATCGTTATCATTGGTAATCGTGTGACCGTTGAATCATTATTTAGTTTGTTTTGTTCGTAAGCTATTGGATTTTATTTTGGAACGAATTATGAAACTTATGGGGCCGTTATAGGGCCGAGGTGTTGGCCCAGACCAGGTTGTAAGGGAAGCATTGGGACAAGGTTTGGGGACGTCTATGTGGCCACCAACAGAATTCTTTTTTTTATTTTTCTTCAAAAAGTTAAGCTCACTCTTCCCTTATTCAATTTCTCTAGTTGAGAATTAGAAATTAATTCTTTAATATTTAAAATGTATATAAATAGTAATTTTAATATTTAAAGATGAAAGTCCAAATGAGCATATAGGAACATAATTATCTCTAAAGTGTAGAAATAAAATTATGTTCTAATGATGTGAGTGATAATACAATGGTGGTGTGTAAGAAAAGCAGTCAAAAGGTATTGAATTTTGCAGCACGTGAAGTTAGTTGGGGGAGAAGAAGCTAGCTGTCTATGCTGCTTCCTGTTAGTGGAATTGTAAGTTGGATCCATTCACTATGGTTTATGATGGAACAGCAGGAGACAGTGGACAAAAATTCAGAAAATAGAAAATGACAAAACTACTTTTTCTTGTGCCTTTGCTTTAAACTATAATATTATATACTAACATCTTCCTCCTTAAGTAAGATTTCGCATTTAAATGTTTTAGATTAAAAGTATATTTAGAAGGAGAGATTTTATTATAAATAAATAATTATATTTTTTTTAATAAAAATTAATTATTGATAAAATTAATAAATAATTTATATTAATTTTATAATGACTAAAACAATATAACACTATCTTTATTTTTATTTATGAGATCTAATTTTTTAAAGTTATTTATTTTTTTATATAAGATTTAATTTATGTTATCTCATATATTAATTAGTTTTAGACTAAAATATTCTTAATTAAATAAAAGAGAGGTTGTATTAACATACATTTAGAATATAGAAAAAATCATTAATGACAATTATGTTTCTTAAAAAATATATGAATTTAAAACAAATTTATTATCATCAATCAAATTAATAATATTTTCTTAATCTTAATAAATTATATCATTAGATCTTATAAATAGGAACAAAAGTATTCTAAAAATCATATTTCTACTAATAATATTAATCTCATGAATAGTTTGTTTAATATTTAGTAATTTTTAAAAAATATTTATTTAAATTTTAAAAAATAAAATAGAAAAAAATGTAAAGGAATAAAGTAAGGATAAGTAGTTATATGTTTTTATGTTTGTTTAAGGGATCAAGGTTATTTTCATTTTTCTATAAAATTATTATTTTTATAATCGAAGCAATAAAATAAAATTTTTATAGGTTAATTACAATTACTTAAACTTACAAAGTATTTTCATTCATTTATTCATTTATTCTTATTTAGACAATATTAAACATTCACAATAACTTCTCTTTACTTGACATACTTTTTTAATTATTAAAAACAAGTAGAAGGGCAAAAAATCTACAAAAATATTCAATATCTGTAATCGTGAACCAAAATTGAACAATCTTAAAGTTAACGTTAGCTTACTTTAACCAACCAAGACATGAAAAAGAAAATTGGCAACTTATGACCTAACCAAACATGTAATTAGGTTAGGCAACTCAAAATTTAGAAAAAAGATTTGTCATGAAAAAACCAACAACTGAAGATCTAGTGAAAAAGGTATACAACTCGAGGCAAAACAAAGAAAAAACCCCATGCAACTCATTGTCAAACAATAAGAAATTAGGCAACACAATACTTAGAAAGAACATGTGTTTCATAGTATCCAAAAGAAAAAAAACTAGGTATCATAATATCCAAAAAGGCTTGGACTTCTTATTAACCGAAAGGAAAATTAGGCATCTCAATATTTAGAATAAAAATTTTAGACTTCACAATACTTGAAAGGAAGATTGGACATCACAATACGTAATTATAAATTTTTGGTCTTCTCTACCACAAAAGAAATTTAGGTGTCATAATACATAGAAAAAAATAGAAAATTAGGTTTCTTAACATCTAAGAATAACCTTTTAAAACCAAAAAAAGGGTAAGCTAAGCTTCAGAATATATAGGAAGACATTAGTGTCAAAACATGTTGGGGTATTTAATTAAGTGGAAAACTTTTAAATAAAAATAAAGGTTTAAGATTCAGTGTTTTTGTTAAAAGAAAACTTCTCATAAATTTAATTTCATTAAATCAATATGATGATTTCAAATTTCATTCAAATTCAATCAAAAGGTTGAGATGGAACTACTTCTCCATGATATTTTCAAAGGTTTTCACCATTGAGCAACGATACTTTCATTTTTTGTTTCAAATAAGAAAGATAAATTTAAAGAGACAGGAAGGCAAGACATTTTCTAATAAGGTAAAGATATTACACACGAAACAAGGCCACAAGCATGTAAGTGTCAAACTATCAACTCAAGAAACGTCTCAAGATTTTTGACTTACTTAATGTGAGATATAATAACATGAACATTTAATTAAGAATTCAACATTCTCTCCTAACAAAAAAATCTTATTTCTAAATAATCATCTTCTTTTTGACCGTGTTATATAACTTCTTTCAAATTTTCATTGAATAACAAAAACATTTGTTTTCATCAAGAAGGCAATATCATAAGTATCTCCTTACTCAAGGGAAAGGGAAATTCTTATTCATGATTTTTTCTAAATCTTTAAAGCATTGGACTAAGAACTTAAAAAAAAAAAAATCTCAAAGTTCAATTATAAGAAAATAAAAGCAATCAATTAATGATTAGAATAAATTCTATTAGACTTGCAACAATACTAAAAGTTAAAGGATCATGCAAGAAAAGGATATAAAAGGTGCGGCGCAAAATGTATTTAAACGTTAATCAAGACAAATGCTTATTAGTATTTTTTAGCACAATATTGTTTTTATTAATTGAATTAGATATTTGACATTATATTTTTTGAAATTTAAGTTAATGAATAAATATATCATTTCTTTCAATTTTATTAAGTTAAACTCGAAATTAAAATTTCAATTATAGTTTATATCTACATATCATACAAGATAATTAAAATTACAATTACATTTTTAAAACGAGTTTACATTTGATTCCAAGTCTAATGTCGTTGATAAAATAACACCTCAATTATTCTTATAATGTAAATATTTTTTATTATATAGTTCAAAATATTAACTTATGTAATAATTATTCTAAAAATTACATCGAAAATAATTTCTAATTAATTAAGTATAAAAATTAAACTCATTAATTATACTTAAAATGATATCTTCAAATGTTACTTGCAAAAACCTGATTTCACCGTCAAATTGCCAAGTTTAACATCAAACGAATCAAGAGTTGTTAATATAGGTGATTTGACACTTGGGTCACTTCATTAAAATTTGAGATCCCATTCCTAGTTTGAGCATAGAATTACAATTGAAGGTATAATTTTAGTCCAGATGAGTTGATCTGGTGGAAGGAAATTAGTTAATTATTAAATAAAAAACTCTATATACTTATTGATTATATAAAAAAAAATAACACATACCAATTGAAAAGAAAGAGAATGACCCTAACTGCGACAACATTTAAAATAATACTAATACCATTCAATTTATTTTAAAAAAGAAACTTCTAAACAGCCCTAAAGACACCTAAAAGAGAAAAAGAATAGATAAGTAGAGGAAAGACTTGTGCAAACAACGGTTCATAATTCACACCAACCCCAAACGCCAGAAAACCCAGCTTTTCATGTTGGCCACTTTCTCAATTGTTAATTACATGCGTTATGACCATTTCACCCTTCATTCTCCCTTTTAATACGTAACGGATCGAACATCCCTTCACGTTCTCACAAAAACAAAGCCGTTCTCATAAGTCAATAGTCATAACATAACATTTTGCTCTTTCAAGCTCCAAATCCACCCAACATGTCCAAAGGAGGAAAACTAACGAAGCTCAAGTCAGTGCTCAAGAAATGGAACTCATTCAGCAACAAACAGAGCCAAGTCAGTGTCACCTCCGATAACGGAGGTGACTCCTCGTTGCTCCTCCCGGTGTATGTGGGGAGGACGCGTCGACGCTATCTTGTTAGCGCCAACGTTGTTGGACACCCACTCTTCCGAGAGCTGGTAGACAGGTCCCGCGATAACTCCGAGGAGACCATCAATGTGGCGTGCGAGGTTGTCCTCTTCGATCACTTGCTCTGGATGCTCCACAATGCCGATCCTCAACCCGAGTCGCTCGACGAACTCGCCGATTTTTACGCCTGCTAATGATTCCTCTCTCGTGAACAAAATACGAGTGATAGGGTTTTAAATTGCCGTTGTAATTGTGCTGATGTACGTCCTCTACAACCACGACAAACTATATTTGTTTAAAATAATAATAGATACGAGAAATTCATCCTTGATAACATATGTGGGTGAGTTTTGGTATTGTTTTTCAGAATCTCTCTCATTCTCTTTCTCTCCTTAGTGTGTTTGAACTCAAACGATTATTGATAAAAAAAAGTCATTGTATCAAAACACTCCGGCAACATTTATTTTTTATTATTTTTCTCTTGTCACATTATATCATCTATCTTATTTCTCTCTCTAAATAAACTAGCATTTGGTATTCAATAATTTTTTTTTTCTAAACTCTTGTTTTGGTATTATTACAACTCTTGATAGATATAATTTTATTTTCTTACTTTATATAAATAAATCCCAAAACTAGCTTTAGAGTGATTAGAGCATCAACATTCATTGACAGCAATTTGTGTCACTTAACCGTTTACTGAGTTTATAAATGAGTTATTTTAGTCATTATAAAATTATCATTTAAATTTTTACAAGTGTACCTGCTATTAAATATCTCAAGAATTAAAATGATATTTTTTTTTAATTTTAAGTACTAATTAATTAACTAGTGCTGATTTAGCAGTTATAAATTCGTAACTAGTAAGTTTAATCAGAGAACAGTAATTGGTCATATGTACGATCCCCATGAGTTTTTATTTCAATGCTTTGCATTCTTCTTCCTCTCTTCCTTTTCCTTTTTAGTTTTTTCCGATTTTCTCTTGAGAAATTTCAGTGATATATGGTTTAGAGTTTATGTTGGAAGGAGGCTTGTTGATTGCGCAGTTGTCAAGTTTGATAACTTGAGTAAATGTGAGGGAAATTAAAAAACAATATCTATGTGGCTGCTCATGTTCATTTTACATACTGAATAAAATGGAATTGGATGAACAAACTAGATGTCGTGAGTGTTTAGAATTGATTGATCAGCAGGAAACGGGGGTTAGTTACATGACACAACACATCGCCTCAGCATATTCAAAAGTTACATCACCTACAGTTATAGGAGATGAGGTAGCGTGCATTGTGTACAAAGGTTTTAAGTTGTGGCCACCATTGCGATTTCGTGGTCATTTTTAATATTGTAAAAAAATACTTACAAATATAGTTGTTGTGACTGTAATTATGTTTGCCAGAGGGTCACAATAAATCCCAAAACCTTAAACATTGCAGTTGAAGGTTTTAAAATCTTGGTACAAAGTACAAATAGAGCCAAAGCAGATTTTGTATTGAGATACCTTATTATACTCAACTGTTTACACTCTCCTGGTCCGAGAATGTCTCACCATAAAAACGAATAGTACAACTATCACAAGATGCTTCATACAGTTCCGATGTCAAAAAAATTTGACATCACGTATAATTTTTTTTAGATTTCGTAAAAAAATATATTCTAAAATAAAAGGAATAAATATAGTCGCAATTTTGTGTTAACAAAACATTCCCATTCATATATCTTTATACCGCAAGCTAATCAATCAATTATATATATGTGATCAAGTAGATTTAATTATTATTTTTCTTTTCTTTTCAACTAATTCAGTTTGCATCGACTAAAAATAAAGGTAAACGATTCATTATACCACTTTTCTTGAATGAACCCAGTTAGTTAACTAAGACACACTATATAAACCGTGTTTTGAGTGAGTTTAATTAATTCTCTTTGTTTTTTTTTTAATTCGTCATATTAAGATAATAGAAAATTTACAACAATTTCCTTGTATAAAGTTTGTTTGAGATGATTGTGAGTTTTTGTTTTTTAAATGTAATTTTTAAAACAAAATATGTTTGACAAAAATGGAGTTGAAATATTTTTTAACTCAATTTTTACATATTTTTATATTCATTTTCAAAATTAAGAAAAGTGTTGAGAATTTAATTTTTAATTTTAAAAAACACAATCTTAGTATCTTTGATAATCAACCTTCCTATCACCACCATTGCTATTAACATCATTATCTACTATCACTGCTACCAACTATTGTTACCATAATTATCACTACTATCATATTGATATTTTTCAACGTTATTATTATTTATTGATGTGTAATTTTTTGTGACGCCTTTCTTTAATATAATAATTAATTAATTTAATTACTAAAAATAACTAATATTGATAAAAATAAGAATTTCCAAAGTAGTCAATTTGACTTCTATTAGAAAAATATGTAAGTGGAATTTTTTTAATTATTACATTAAAGAAAAATGTGTGTAAGAAAATATTCTCGCATACTCCTAAAACATAAGTTGTAGTTTCACATCGAGTTGTAATTCCATACATAATATCATACATCATCGGTAACTACATTTCATTGATGTATATATATATATATATATTTAAAATTCATAATCACAATGTTAGAGACACTTGCCAATATCATAGGACCATAAAATACATATGTGTAGACCATGGTCAGCTAAAAAGAGAAAAGTATTAACACAACAATATACAAAATAAAAAAGTTAGTATATCCATCAATAAGTAGCCATAGTCAAATGATAAGTGTCACTATTTAATACATTTATGTGAGGAAATTTGTGTCTTTTGTGCTTTACTGTTGTGAAAATTAACAATTACTTTCTAATTTGAGACTACTTTTATTAAAATACATGTTTTGAGTATGAAAAGAAAGTGAGATATTTAATCCCAATTTTTATATGAATTTTAGGGAACTGAGGAGCAAGAAGACATTAAGAAGAATTTCGCTCAAGCAAACTTATCTTGCGTAAGCGAGAATGACCCAGAGGAGGTCCAGCAGAATTCGCCTAAGCGACATCGTCTCGTCCAAGGAGTCTCGCTTAAGCGAAAATATCTCGTTTGAGCGAAAATGATCTAGAGAGCAAGTGTTTCTCAGCAGAGAATCTTGCTTGAGCGAAAATGATCCAAAGAGCAAGTGTTTCTCAACAGAGAATCTTGCTTGAGCGAGACATATCTCGCTTGAGCGAGATAACCCGTTTTTAATTTTATGTACATTTTCGCTTGAGCGAAAATATCTAGCTCAAGCGAAAAGTCACTTAAGTCAGTACGGAGAAAGATTAAAAACAACGAGAGAGGGAAACGAAATTAGGTATCTTGGAGTGAAGAAAACCTATCTTGCAGCAGAGACGACTATCATGAGCGGCTAACTTCTTCCTTGAGGGATTGAATGTAATCTATTCAAACTCAATTGTATTTTGGTGATGATTATAT